>QLNU02009046.1:31425-41871 GCA_006491805.2 Dysdera silvatica
GATATATGCTTAGCCCCCACCCCCAATAATTTTGTAAACTCTACTTTGATGTATAATAATATCTTCATTTGATCTTATAAAAATGCACGTACAGTAACTATCTCCGCCATATTCTCCTAGACTTTCTCTCGTATTGGGGGGGGCGGGGATGTTGTAGTCCGCGGGCGGAAAATGAATAATATAAACTTTATTAAAAGGCACGTTCTCAAAGACGTCAATTTAGAGTTCATGAAGGCAGGTTTTTTCTACGATATTTTTCTTGCATGATTTGCTTAATTTTAACCCTTTGCACTCCACAGGCTCCGCTGGAGCGACATTCAGTATATGGCTTTGAATTACTTTGGCTAAATAGCCTGGAGTGCAAAGGGTTACAAGTCGGGTGGGACGCACCATCCTTCTGAACGCGGTTGTGACGGACACTGTGCATGTATGCATACATACACACACATATAGTTACGAAGTAAAACCTCTTGTAACGAACAACTAAGTTCGAGATGCATAATAGTATATATACATAGCGTAGGATTCCAAAAAGTTCAAGATGTCTCTTATATTAAACCCGGTTTTACGTATAAGTACATGAGCCTTATATTTACTTACTTTATTTTGACAAAATTTCGTAGAATTATGTCTTTTTTTTTTTAACTTTTCGGTTCTCAAATTTCTCAGACGTTAGTTTAAGGGAAACTAGGCCCTCTATAAAATTGCAAAATAATGACATTTATAATGTTTTTTACTTTAGTTTTCTCAGAAAATATAAAAGTAATTAAAATTATTTCTGATGGAGTATAACAAATAATTTTTTCTTCAAATATACACTACCATCAATAATAATTTAAAATGCATTTTTTTTGTTAATTTTGAAAAATAATGAATATGGTTTTTGCATCGAATATTACATTGCAAAAGACTGTTTGGCGCAGTATAGCCCAGATGCTCTTGCGCCATAAAAATCCAAACAAACAAAAGACTGCGCCTACAATTATTTAAGTTTGGCTGTTAAATGTCTCTAATAGTCTTACATTATTCACAACTAGTATGCGCTAATGGTCTATCTAAGAAAATAAGATATTAATATGTATATAACGTTTTTTCTCTATAAATATTATTTTTAATACTTTTTAATTATTTTGCACATATTTAACAAAATATGGTAAAAATAGCAAAGATGATAGAAATTATAAAAATGCCATATGGGAATGTGGGGCAAGTTGCCATCGTTTTAAAAAGACGCAATTTTAAGGAAAGTTTTGCTTTGGGAACATATTTCTTTTTATGATATACTTAGGTTTATGACAGATCTGACGGACAACTTATTTTGAAATAAAAAATGCAATTACATAATATTAAAAAACAAAACAAACATAATTCGTTGTCTTGCCCCTACCAGGGGCATGATGACACTCATATAAGGCAAGTTGACGAACACAATTCGTAACCCATATTCCCCTAAAGCGTTTTAGTAGTGATCGCAAATGCAATCGCCCAACTGCTCATATTTTGACAGAGTTCATGTCACCATTTTTGGCACACTTTACACTGTGTCCAGTCTTCCTACGGAGGACCAGTGTAGCTGGCATTGCATCCAGGGCAGTTAAATGAATTTGCAGCAGATGAGCTTTTGTGCATAGTTTTTACAGTTTTCCTTTTAACAGTTTTACGAAATTTAACTTTCTCTTTGTGAGAGTTATTTTCTTATTAGCAGCTAGCTGTTTGGCCCTTTTTAGCAGTAAAATCTCTTTCTGAGAGCTTTTTTTTAAAATTCTCATCGATTGTACCGAACGTTTTTGTTTCGAGTTTGCTCTCTGAGTGATCGGGGTGTGGGTGGGGCGCATTACTCTGGGAAATGCCATGGGTTGGTAAACAATCGTACTAGAGGCATTTTTTTTATCTTTCTTTGTCCGCATCAATCTGCTCTGACATTGGATCACACATTTCTTGACTTCATTCTTCCTGATGTTCTTCTGTCCTTTCTGTAGTAATTGCGGCTACAAAATCAGTTTGTTTGTTTTTTGGTTTTACGGCTCAAAGACTACAGTGGTCATGCTGCGCCGGGACCTACTGTTTTCCGAGGAATCCGAACCTCTTAAGGCCTAGGGAACCAAACCCCGGACTACAGTGAGCAGTGCGATCTTTATGAGATCTCTGAGTAAGCGTTCTTTTTGCACTGCTGGGAGTCGAACCCGGATTAGCGGCGCACTAGGAGAACGCGTTACCACACTGCGCCACCGCAGGGTCTACAAAATCAGTGCCACTGAAAATTTGTCTATTGAATGGTGCGATTTCTGATGCTTGATATCCGTTTATAGCCACTGATCCCATTGATGCTGCCTTAGAATAGGCTAACATAAAATAATGTAATAAGGACAATGAGAATATAAATTATTATAATATAATTACTTATTAATAAATAAGTTATTAATAAAAAAACGTGATAATTTACTGTAAGTATCGAAAACTGGGGCAATGCCCCAATATTAAAATAATGGGATAAGATAACGAATTCGCC
Source organism: Dysdera silvatica (assembly GCA_006491805.2). Lineage (NCBI taxonomy): Eukaryota > Metazoa > Arthropoda > Arachnida > Araneae > Dysderidae > Dysdera > Dysdera silvatica. The sequence continues at coordinate 33,935 of QLNU02009046.1, forward strand.
AAGTTACTCCTAACTGTGCCTCTTAGTATTTCACATTAGTAACTTTTTCTTATTGACCAAAATGATAAAAAATGTGCAAGTTTCAATACTACTCAGCTAATATTACACTTAAAATCATTTTACAATTATCGCATAAACCCATAGGTTATTTTAAAACAAAAATAAAGCTTAAAAAAACTTTGAAGCATGTAAAAACTATAATCTTCACTCACATCAAAACGACGAGTGGTAAGAAGGTTGCCATTTCTCAGGACATAAAGAAGTTCTTCTTCTTCGACTACGCGGCACCAGGGCTGACGTATAGTGATAAATATTTAAAATAAATGCAATTCGTCATCTTGCCCAGCTCGTCAAGTTGCTCCACTTTCTCCTATAGCAAATCTATTTCGACAATTTTATTCAATAATATCAAACGGTATGCAAATTACCATGCGCGCAGTCTAAAACAAAATTATATTCTGAGAAAATCTACCTTAAAGTTACACGAATACTTAAAATTATAGGATTTAAAGGTTGCTCACCCTTTTCACTACCATGAATTTAATTAAAAATGGATTATTTATTAGGCTTATTTTAAAATATGTCGGATAGTTTAACCAACCTTTCTTTAAAATTTTAAAAAATATCTTTTGTCTTTAAGTTTTACAAGTTCTAAAACCAATTAAGGTTCAATTAACGGTTTAAGATGACACCCAAACGAAGAAACAATACTATATGGACAAAATAGCCATATTTATTAGTCGATGATGTGGCTATGTTATATGGCTTAATACTTGCAAAAAAAAAAAATATTTTTCGGCCCCCGGTGGGAACCGAACCCACGTCTCTTTGATTGCCGGTCAAGTGCTTTACCCATTAAGCTATGAGCGTCGATCACTCTTCCTCCTGCGAGCGTATGTAAGGCTTTCAATATGGATAAGTTTGAGAAGAATTGTGGAGTGTTTCGACTGCTTTCTAAACCAAGGAAACAAACAGAGTTTTGTGTGTTCTGAGAGAGATGCGTGTGTAAGATATTATTACCCTTCACATTTGTAAGCATCGGAAATTATTAAGTAAAAAAAAGAAAAAAAGAGATTTGTACGTTTAGACAAAGATATGTGTGTTTTCCCAAATGTTATGAAAGCCATGCTTGGGAGAAATAAAATATAAATCACGAAAGAAAAAAGATAAGGAGTCTAAAGATAAATGGAATAATTGCCAATTATTTGAAATACACTGTATGTGATTATATGATTATGATAACAATCTCAACTCAAACCAATACGTACAAGTACTTTCAGTGAAATTAATACAAAAAGAGAGGAAGTGGGTCTTACCATGAAAGTAAGGAAAAAAGAGACATTCATGTTCATAGGGAAATCACAAAGATCCAAATACATTTAAAACAAATAGAATTACAGAACAAGTAAAAATACATCCTGCTATTTAGCAAAACGCCTTTTCTAAACTAATAAATAGAGAGAGGAAGGAGAGAGAGAGAGAGCAGATTTGTGAATAATGCAGGAGATGGGAAGAGTCGCTGCCGAATTAATGACTAAAAGGAAGAAATTAGACGCTGAATGGACCACTTCTCCTCAAAAATAAATAACTAAATAAAATGGTATATTTGACTTATTCTTTTATATGATCTGGTTCGGCGGTCCTTTAATTGTGATCCGCGGACCGGTGGGGGTCCACAGGACCCTATCAGGGAGTCCGCGAGACCCTCCCAGTGTTCCACAAAGGTTGGAAAAAGTACTAAGACAAGAGCATTTACTCTCTAATGCTAAGAATAAATTACGAGGAAAAGAAAAATTCCTCCCTTAAATGGTGAAAATTAGTGATTAAACACTAGAAATAAATATGTATGATGCAAATTCCAGGCTTTAAACTTTGAGTTAATTCTTAGGGATTCGCGAGGGGGAGTGACCTCTGAAGGAGGCCCGCGGTCTAGTAAAGTTAAAGAACTGATGATCTAAACAATGGAAAAGGACGCCAGGAATAAAGTCAAAGTTTTTGTTTAGAAACGTGAACCTTAGAATAATGATGTAAATGAAGTGGACGAATGAGATTTCTAATCGAGAAGTTCATCGCAAAAAGAGATATTTTTAATATAATACTCTGAAAGAACTTAACACAGTGAGAGAAAAAAATACAAGATACTCCAATTAGCACTAGATAAAATTATTTTCAGGTGAGGGTATGAGTTATATAAATAGAAAAGGAATGAGACAGTTGGATGAATATCTTTATGACCCAGACAGGACTATGTACAGGAAGAAGTAATTCATGAATTCGGAGGTTGAAAACTATAGTTCATGTTGGGCAAGAATTTCTGATTCGGAGAAAGTACTTGAAGAAAAGGATCCATATTCAGAGTTGATTCTGAATCAGCAATTATGGAATTCAAACTACGTCAAGAGCAGCTTAAAGGGATGAAGGAAAAGCATTATATGCATATACAAACACACAGGACAATGTTTTTATGCAGATCAAAAGAAAGTAGGATTAGAGACGACCCCTGGTGAAAGATCTAATTTGCTGCACGGGGCACATTTTTTGCACATACCTCAATTTTAATTGGGCTTTTTGATTTATCTTGATAATTATATTATTACTAATTATGTTAATTAGTATTAATGTAATTAGCATGATTATTATCCACATTATGGAATCCTGCATGCAAACACATACAGGTAGGTAGATGCCTTTTACTCGAAAGCAATAACTGATGAAATATTTCTTAGAAACATAAACAGTTAGAAGTACAGAATCTATTTTCCATAAAATTTTTATTGGGCGAATATATTTAAACTTTCCATTGCACGGCTCTGTACCAACATTTATTTTTTGTCAGTTGTGTTGTAATATATCAGTTTCAACGGGTATTTAAAAGCTGCTGTTCAATCTCTAAAAAAAGGTCAGCAAACTCCATTCCTTTATCTTATTATGTCCAAAACCTGATGTTTTAACGAAAGTTCATTGTCCGAGATTGTGAAAAACTTGGATGAAACACGAAAAAATGTCCCTGGAGCCATTGGTTTCACAGGTCTTGCAAAATCGGGCGCAAAAGGCTTGTTTTAAACGCTCTTCACACGACAACTTGAAATGAACACAACTTCGGTCTTTTCTGCTCAAAACTTCAATATTTAGAATTTTGTCTTTGCAAAGTTATACTCTTATCACTTGTTTCAGTGTTCATTTTCAACACTTTTGTTGTATTTTGGTTAAACTAAGCAGCGTGGATTCTGATGTCATCCTCTCCAAATGTACATTGAAACATTGGTATTTAAAACGTAATTTCTGGAGCGAAAAAACAATACGTTGTGCAAATGCGTTGTCCTTTCTGCCTTTACATCTTGCTATGTCTAAAATTGTGGTATAATTAAAGAAAATTGAACTAGGGTTGTGAAATATGTGTTGACTTTACTCAAAATTTCCTGTAGAATTAAAAAAAAGATTTGTGTTGCTCTTGTAGTCGATTTTGACATCAGTTGCTGGAAATTTGAAGTTGTCAAGAGTCAATTATCCGACTTTATGAAAGAGCCTTTTCTCTTTCACGAGCCAACCTTCATTTCAAACTTCAAAGGGTTTCAAAAGTATGACGCCAATGTAGAGAAATAAGACATATTTGTTTCAATATGCAAATGTCTTGCTAATGGAAGTTCCCCTGTTACGTATGTGTGTACAGGAAATATACATTTATATTGTTATTTAAAATTGTGAACTTAAAAATATTTCGATTGGTGAAAAAATATTACACCTTTTGATTACGCGTTCTCTTCAAATGCATATTATATTATCTTTTTTTAAAATTATTTACACATGCACACATTAATTTATAGACAAAATATATATTAGTAATTAACTTTTATACATGTGTGAGTCCTGAGTAAATGCGGGGCATAACAATGTATATTAACGATTAATAGCAAAGTTCTGGGAAGGGGGGCATAGAGTTTGATGTTGAGCAGAGAGCATCAAAGTGTTTCAGACAGATGTCACAGTTCGTTGATAGCAATCGACGGGAGTGAATTCAAGTGAACACAAAGTGTTGCCATTTTATGGTACTGTTGATTATCTGTCGGTATTGCCATTTTTTGTTCGAAAGTAGCTAAAAAACGAAAAAATCAAAATGGGGGAGGTGGGAGATAAGGAGTGAGTTTAATAGGATTTTCTACAAATTATCGAAGCTGGAGGCGGGGAGAAGATTTAATATTAACGTTCGTAAATATAGAAAGCTTCTAGAAAGATTAATTTCATGCACGTTGACAGATAAGCGAAGGTTTCAAAATTTTAAAACTATGACTATTTCCCCAGCAACGAAGAGCGATAGAAGTTTTTTAAATTCTACTTTTTCAAGATAGCTGGAATTTGAGGGAATGTGTAAGTCAGTCAACACACGAATGATCACGTGCACAAAAAATTGGATAAAACACTCTCTCTACCGTGGAAGAATGAATTTGATCGCAGGAAGAGAAAGAACAATCAGAAAGTTTGTTTTTTTTTAAATGTTTCCCATTGCCCTCCTAATTTCGGAAGGAGAATGGGGCGGGGGGTAGATGATGTAGAAAAGTTGCACTTGATACTGTGTGTGTGTGGGAGAGAGAGAGAGGGGGGAAAGAGAAGGAGTTGTATTAGTAAGGCGTTTGCAAAACTTTATGACTACATACTCAATTATGATAGGGTCAGAAACCCCAGTAACATTTATATACTAATTGGAAATAGCTTACTGTGAGTTTTGTTTTAATAATGTTGATCCAAGTACCAGTTACGGGCAAATCCCGAAACTGGACAAAGCCAGCCGGTTTTATATCAGTAATGTGTACCCTATTCCAGGGACTTACCTGTAACATATACGAAGTCAACAAAATGGGCCATCTGAGACAAGGCCGAAGGCTTAACCTGACCCATGGCTTAACGTGACCTCCGAATTACGATATACTTACACAGAGTTTATTTACTGGCTCTCGCATTCAACTTAGCAGGACTGAAGGTGGTTCATATAATTATTGGGGCACTATGGATATTTAAACAGTGAGAGCAAAGGAGTATTGATGTTTTTGTTCTCATGCATGCTCGTATCCAGAGGGGGGATATTACTGACCGGTTACCCACCGAAACTAAATTTTTAATGGGACTTGGCTACGGCCTTGCATGCTTTGATTGTATCGATGCATGCGGTAAAAATTTTTGAACCCACCCAAAAATTAAATCCTGGCTACGGTCTTGCTCTCATGCGTCGGCCTTTATGGGGGGTTTTGCTTATGTTTTAAGGCGCAAGGGGCAAAGGTCTACCGAGATCTATAGTGTTCCGAGGGATCTAGAATCGCCAGGGCAGCACACTCCAAATTACGTAGGCCAGAATAACGCCGCCTGCTCTACGATACCGTTGCGAATTGAACACTGATTAGCGGCACGAAATACGAATGTGTTACTGTTACGCCACAGTAAGGCAGTAAATTCCTGTTGACCTTATGAGATTGATTCAACAGAAAAATTTAGGCCCGCCGTAGAAGGCAGTGCGCCTACATTTTCCTGTAGACCTTATGAGATTCGGATTCAACTGAAAAATGTAGGCCCACCGTAGGGCAGTGAGGCCTACATTTTTCTGTAGACCTTATGAGATTCGGATTCCGCATAGAAATGTAGGCCCACCGTAGGGCAGTGGGCTTACATTTTTCTGCAAACTTTATGAGATTTGGATCCCACAGAAAAATGTAGACCCACCGTAGGGCAAGCTATATAATTCTTTACCAGTCATTTTCACAAGACCTGTGTTAATAGAAACATCCCATAATACACTTCTCTATTATTTATGACCATCTGTTAATGGTAAAAATGCTTTTCCCGAATTGAATGCACAAGTCATCACATGATTCATATTAACTATTTCATTCTTTTTTTTTTACAGCATCTAATGCCAGATATTTCGCTAAATGTCGCGAAGTTGACGACAATTTTGAAATAGAGTTTACAACGTTAATTTATTTTGAATTTAACCTTGGAAAGTAACTATTATTCTACGTTTTGTAATAGTAAACATGTACTCTAATAACTGCATAAATTTCTCTATTAAAAACTTCCCAAGTTTGATCAACAGTAAAGTAGTTTCGAAGTCCATAATTTCCTAATTTTGGAAATTTTATTGAATGAAAACATTTCGCTAATCGGGAAATTTTTAAATTTTAAGAAAAGAAAACCAACGAAGCCTTAAAGGAAAAATTTTTGGCAGTAACTTAGCACTATTTTTGCATATTATTCATTATTTCATTAATATTATGAATTGACGTCATAATTTTTCATTGAAGTTATTGATGGACTGGAATCTTTTGTCCACAATTGAATCTTTTCGAAGGCAACCTTGAATCATCTATTGGTTTGACAGTCTGTCAGTTTTCCTGATGAAATTAGTTCAGCCGCTGACGGTGAAATGCGCAATTTTTTGTGATATACTTCAAGTTACATCATTTATTTTCTTGTGAGGTGAAAGGGCATATTAAAAGCACAGTCTCCCCTTTCACTTACGTAAGTCCTCAAGGTTGTATAAAAAAAAAAAATTGAAGGAACTCCTAAAACTATAACTTGTCATTGCTTAATTATCTATTGTTATCTTTACAGCAAACGCGGTTTTAGGCAAGGGCCGGGGCGGGGGTGTGCTGCCCCCATATATAACCGGATTTTATTATTCTGCCTTTGTGCACGTGCGAGGCGGAGACGCCCGTGCATATAGGCAGGAATTTGTGCCCCCCCAAAATTTTTATGAATACAATCGCCGCTGCTCATGTTATGAAATCTTTTTTGATGTTACGTTGATAATTTTGAAGTTAAAAGATGTTGGACGATTAGAATAGAAATGAAGGGAGAAAAGATAGAGCTATAGCTTGTTGCATGGCCCTCCTCCAGATGGGTAACATTATATATATATTTCGACCAATATGGTTTATTTGATGTCCCCTACAACTCACTTAACAGGTTGGCCATGAAATGAGGGACACCCTGTATGTATTTGTGTGTATATATATATATATATATCGTCATCATATTCAACCATCATCCACCCACTGATGAATGAAGGTCTTCCCAAATGCTTTCCACAAGAGTCTACCTTGAGCAATTCGCTTCCACGTCACCCCAACCTTTTTTCTTATTTCATCCACCCATCTAGTTTGAGGACGTTTTCTAGGTCTTCGATGGTCTCTTGGAATACAGTTCAGAATTTCTGTTGTCCATCGTTGATCAGTTTTTCTTGCAATATGCCCAGCCCATCGCCATTTCAGCCCTTTTACTTTGACAATGATGTCCTCTACTCTAGTTTACTCTCTCACCAAAGTGTTTCTTTTTCGATCTCTCCTAGTTATTCCAAGCATGCGCCTCTCCATACTCATTTGGGTTGTCTATAACTTCCGTATTGCCGCAATTGTTAAACTCCATGTCTCTGATCCATAACAGAGGACTGGAAATACACAAAAGACCTTTCTTTTTAGACACAAAGGCAATTTTCAATTCAGGATAAAACTTTTTCTTCCGAATGCACTCCAGAAAAGTCTCTCCAGAAAAATGCGTCTGCTGCGTTCTTTCATAATGTTATCTATCTTCCATTGAAATCAGCTGGCCAAGGTAAATATATGAATCAGCAATTTCTAGCTCAATGTTGTCAACTTGTATTTTTGTTTCCTCTACGAAATTATTGAACATGATCTTAGTTTTTTGTAGGTTCATCTTGAGTCCAACTTCTTTACTTCTAGTTGAGAGCTCCTGTACCATGTCTTGGAGTTCTGATGGGTTCGTTGAAAAAATAACAATGTCATCAGCAAACCGCAGATGATTTAAATATTCACCATTTATTTTTATTCCCTTGTTATTCCAATTTATCAGCTGAAAAATCATCTGTAAAGCTGAAGTAAAAAGTTTTGGAGAAATGGTATCTCCCTGCCTCACACCTTTACCAATTTTTA
>QLNU02009049.1:0-11903 GCA_006491805.2 Dysdera silvatica
TCAGTTTTTGCAATTTTTTTTTTAAACTACACATTTGATTGGTTATAACTGGTGATCACGTTATGCTAAAAATAACCAATAAACATAAAGGCGGGAAAAAGACCCCTATTTGCTCAACGCTATTCCCAGAAAAGGAGCACTAATTACTTCAGGCTGGTTCTCTAAGTTTTCTCATATGGGTGCATATGTTAGCAGTTGTGCCGTGCTAACTGAAAAAAATCCATTTCTTTTGCTCTAAGAGGCAATTTACGAAGGGCATGGTGACAATCGGTATGAGCAAAATCTCGCCCCGGAGGCTTTCTTGTGTTAACCATATTTGGCAATTGTGTTATCCCTGCGGAGGGTAATAATACCTTAACATCTTTACATACGGAGAAAGAGAGCGTTGTTTCCTGTCCTCATTCGTCTAGCGGTCCACGCTATACCGCTAAACGGAAGCTATCTCTTTGTTCGGAATCTAGGATGGGGAAAGTCTCTTTTCTCCAAAAGCACAAAGCCTCTACTTCTTTGAGCTCATAATCAATACGTAAGTGGCAAAAAGTATTGTATAATCGGTATGAGATACGCGATCTCCGCCAAAGAGAAGCATCTCTGTTTGCAATTTACAATCTTTGACAAAACGATCGAATAACGACCCATCTGACTTCGACAGAGATTGTTGTAAAAGATACGTCGTTTACATATACAACTGTATTGAAACAGATGCACTTTAAAGAGTGCAGTTTGTACAATTCTTATCTATTAAGATGTCCGAAGCTGTGCTTAGCTGGCGAACCGTCACTCTGCAGAGATACGTCCTACCTTCGTCAGAATAAACTTTCAGGAAATACTTTCTTAGAAGCTTATCACGACGAACGCAGGACGCAACTCTGTCGAAACAATTGTAAGCTATGTGTCAAATTGTGATGTGATATCACACACCCAAAAGTCAAATAAACAACCCATATAACTGCGCATTTGTCACGGTTGAGTTAAATAATTAAAATTATTAACACATTAAATAACGATTTTTAATATTATTTCAAATCACGGTATCTTAAACGTAAATTCAAAACTCCATCTTAATATTTTTAAAAATGTATGCACTTTTACCATTAACCAAACCTATAAATCTGAATTCATTAAAATGCAAATTCTTAGGTCACCAATTAAAAGAGATTTGCATGAAATATTATTAAACGATGGAAGATTAAATACTCACGGCTGACGGCATCTTGAAATATGGTGAAAAGAACTAGTATTGAAATTTTAAAGGACATTTTTCAGAAGACAATTTACTTTCAGAATCTCAGATAATTAAGACGTGAAAAATGTTTCATTTCTAGATGGGAAGATTGAGATGGCGTCCTTTCCTTTTATAGTACTTGTCAAATAACATAAAACAGATTATCGCTTACGTGTTCGAAATCTAATCATTCTAAGAGACGCTGGCGTGACAGTAATTTATAAAGTATGATGTTCAGAATTTCACTCTAGATTTGCAAACAGTTTTCTCGAGTGGTATTATGATCTACATTAGCACGAACATTTGTAATAATACACGCCAAAATCATAAAAACATCACAACTCCGTAAAATATTACAAAGTCGGAATATATAACCATAATCGTGTGAAACCACTCTTTACATCAAATCTAAATGTGAAATCTTCCGTGTTTTACATTAATTTGAAAATGCCGTGACCATCTTTTCGTAATAATATCGCAGGAAGCTTTTCAATTGTTGCAATAATTTCACGCCTTTTTACATCACGTTACGTCCTCCATAATCCACCAACAACAGAAATTCATTTTTCATGTTAAAAACTAATTTTCGAAATGGACCATCAGTGTTCATACACTGATCGTCAAAATTGTCCGAACATTTGGAAACTTTAGCACGACTCAAATAGTTTTCGATGGAACGAGGGAGATATAAGACAATGTCATTACAATAATTATACGAGAATTAATTAGATGCAATCATAGAATTATTTACAATAATTGTATAAAATGATGGCAGACATAGTAAGCTAAAGCCCATGACCAAACAGTTAGCGTCAGACGGAAACAGAGGAACCCAGATTTTTGTCTGCTAGCCTACATCGTGTACACTTTTACCATTTTGTTAATGTTAGAACCACTTCTACGAGGGCTTATAATTATTCCACTTCCAATGTTTGTCAAATCGCGCCCCCTAACCTTTATCTTACGAGTAATGTATTTCAATAGTCTCTGCATATCTTTGCCTTTGTATTCTTATGAAACTTTAGACATCTTACGTTTCCGTTATCGGAGAAATAGTTAGCTTATATAAAATCGCTCAGTGGTGGCCATAACAAATTGACTACCCAAGATAAATAGATTACAATGGCGTAACGTGATTTCCAAAGTGGGCCATCTGCAGATGTTCATCATTTCCCCTTGTGACTTCTTTGTTCAATGGGGGGAAATAGTGAATATCATCTCCCCCTTGACTAAAAAAGTTACAATTCATATATATATATTACAATAATGGTGATAATGATAAAATATGAATGAATTGGCTCTTTTTCACTCGAGGTAGGGTGTTGATAAACTTCAGATGATCACTTTGAAAGTAATGCTATGCCACTGGTATATATATACATAGAACGTTCGATAAATATCTAAACAATCATCATATAAAACAATGTGCCCTTTATTAAAAAAATTATATTTTTAATTAAGTAAAAACTGTTCTCCTTGTTCTTTTTGAACTCCACTGTAAGTAGATCCATTAAAAGGAAATCTATGCTAAAAGTGCATGACAAACAGCATTTCAAGTGGCATATCTTTAAGATGATTGTTTATTAACTCTTCAATTTTTATTCCGAGGTGTATGAAATAGGAGGGCAATTCGTCAGATTTTGCCCGTCGTTAAGTGCCAAGGTTTGACTTTGTACTGCTCTAAATTAGAAACTGCTTCTGAATTAATGGCGTATCCAAACGGGGGCGATGGGGCGATAGCCCCAACCCTTGAGCCGGGATTGTATCATGGGAAATGAAATGAAAAGTGCCGTACTCTTGTCTAAAAATAGGAATGGGAAACAAATCCCCCACTTTGAAAAATTTCTGGATCCACATTTGTTCTGAATTATGAATGAATAGTATTTATGCAGTTAAGCATCCAAATGAAGCTTTAGTACTTGCTCCAAAGACAAACGTGATCGTGATCTTTGTAAGTGGTAATATTATAGGAATGATTTGAAAACAAAAAGATAAACCTATAACTATATACTCCTACATAGAATGTGGCCATAATGTAAATTTTATCAGATCCCGATAGCGAAAAATCTGTTGCGCCAAACTGAACCAGATTTCGTATACATATTCCTGGGACCATGCAATTTTGATTCCTGAAAAATAATAAGAAATAAAAGAAGATAAGAAATAGTTCAAACTTTTGTTACGACAAGGGAAATTGCCGCTGAACTCATTCAACTGTCCACATTTTCACTCAAAAGCAGATAGATTATACAAAATTAAGTAGGCTACATTGAAATAATTAGGTGAATATAAGAAAGGCTAAAAATGTTCTTCATTTGTTTGTTTGGATTTTTTATGGCGCAAGAGCATCTGGGCTATACTGCGCCAAAAAAAGTGTTCTTCGCTTTTATTTAATAAACAAATATTCTATGATAACTCAACCTGATCGTACTTCGTTGGCAAAATCCTATTTCCAAAAAAAGTGAAAATGATAATTCCACACTTTGGAAATTTTTTAATTAAAATCCCATGATGAGAGAAATATGTACATAAAATTTCGTTCAGTTTGGTCCAATAAATTTTTCATTATCTTGCTCTAAACACCTTACGTTAAATTATGACCACCTTGTTCTTACAGATTTATATATATTTCTTATTTATTTATTTTTAATTTTTCTCGTCATCAAGGTGGCCACTGGTCAGAAAAATTTCCCTTATAAAATAATTTTTGCCACCCACGTATATGTAGCTCAAACTAGACTTTTTTTTGGGGGGGGGGAGAAAAAGAGACTCCGTCCCCATACTGGATACGCATTAGGGTCCCTCCATTTAGCCCGGAGGGTCTTAAACAGCTAGACAAACGAGGACAGGAAACAAAGCTCTTTCTCTATATATAAGGAAATCATGATATTATTACCCTTCACAGGGATAACACAATTGCCAAATAATGGTCAACACCGAAAAGCCTCCGGGGAGAGATTTTTGTGAGTATTTCGTGGGGGAATTTATTATACAATAATTTTTGCCACCCACGTTTAAGTAGCTCAAACTAGAGCTTTTTTTTTTATTTACTTTTGGAGAAAAGAGACACCGTTCCCATCCTGGATTCGAATCAGGGTCCCTCCGTTTAGTCGGGAGTGTCTTAGACCGCTAGACGAACGAGGACAGAAAAACAACGCTCCCTTTCGCAGTATATAAGGATATATGATATTATTATCCCTGTGAAGGTAATAATATCTTACATCCTTATATACGTAGAAAGAGAGCGTTGTTTCCTGTCCTCATTCGTCTAGCGGTCCAAGACACTCCGGGCTAAACGGAGGGACCCTGGTTCGAATCCAGGATGGGGAAAGCGTCTCTTTTTCTCCAAAATTACACAAGCTCTAGTTTGAGCTGTAATTAAAACGTGGGTGGCAAAAATTATTGTATAATAAATTTCCCCCACGAAAACTCACAAAAATCTCGCCCCGGAGTCTTTCTTGTGTTGACCATATTTGGCAATTGTGTTATCATTGTAAAGGGTAATAATATCATATAAGATTTCTCTTATTTCAGTGATAATCTTAGCACGCTAACCATTTCCTTATCACAACACAATTTAATTCTTATGCAAACTTTTATTAAACCCGATATCCTTATATACATAATTAGCCTTAATGAAGTGGCTCGTTTATGATATTTTTAAATTTTTTTAAGATTTTTGATTCAAAGAACTTAATTAAACGTTTAAACTCCAGGGTATTATTTTGCGGCAAAACTATTTTTTATTTAAAATAATGGCTTGTTTACGATAAACTAAATTGTGATGGGAAGAGGTGTTGGCAAAGTCGTCTCAATTTACAAAATTATTATGAACGTTTAAAAGTTTGAGATTTATAAATCCTATCAAACTTACATTATTTTAATGAGAGATAGTCAAACGACCATCATATTATTTGGATTAAAGTTTATGGAATTTGTATTATTGCACACCGCATCTTATGATATGGACAGCACAAAGAGTGTTCCAAACGAATTTTTATGGCTTACTAGCGCCACTGAATGTTCCTAAAATACAAAAGAAACCCATATACCTGTCGTCCACTTTCATGGCATGCATATATCGTCTTCCAGATATAAATCCGGGAGGAGTCACGGGCTTGACATAAAAAACCGCAGAAGTACGGGGAAGTTTTAACCAACCACGTAAAGCATTGGGGGCTGACCATTAGGTACTCCTCATTGGTAAAATAAAATTGTTGAATTTTAATTGGTTGGTGGAGGAATGATTGACAGCTACGCATTATCCAATCGATGAACCAAAGGATCGAAAAGAAGAGAGAGAGATGGCCCTTGGCATCGGGACTAGAAGAATGTAATTTTGGGTCTTCTCCGAGAGTTTCGGGAAAGAGAGATTGGGTCCCAGCCAGCGCAGAGGAGGATAGTCGCATCACCTCATCTTTTAATAATATCGACGAACTTTGGTGTCACAACAGACATACATATTTATTATTACGATTACACCGCCAAAGGCGAGGTTTAACGAATACTAATCAGTGAGTTGCGGATTCAGAACCTGCAACTGGACATCGCTCTACTTCGCAAAGATATTGGTTTCCGACGCACCAGCCGTGAGAGACTCTGTCATCCGACTCGACCGACCGAAGGCCAGACTTATCGCATCACTGAGTTCACTCGTTCCGTCACTACTGTTATAAGTTGCCGACATACGTTTTCACATCAACGTCACAACCAGGCAGTAAAATATTCGCTCATCGACTTGAGTCACCGACGACTGTTACGTCCACCATGCCCGCTGCTGACAGACGGCATATTCCTAAGCCTTACTACAACCAACGAGCCAAAAACCCACCAGACCATTAGGACCGCCCATTGACACCGACGCCCGATACGACCACACCGTGAAGAACGACCTTTCGCCTTACTACAACCAACAAGCCAAGAGCCCACCGGACCACTTGGACCGCAGAGTACCATCGCCCTAGACGCCCCTGACGAATAGCATTCATTGCCGGTGACTACAACAAGTTCGCACGTGAGTCATTTCCTCCATTAATCAATATTAATCTCGGGGTTTACCTTTTTTAATAGATTGCATAGCATATATATTTACGCTGCCCATATCAGTATAATTGCCCGCATATTTTTTATACCCTTTTTTCATGCATATATCACCAGTTGTTATTAGCCTAATTGTAGGGCTTACCACCTCCGTGAGTAATAAAAATTGACGCATGAATTATAAATTTGGTTTGAAAAATATTGTAATTGCTGGACTGACCAGCATAGATTATTAGAGTAAAAAACTGTCAACTTATCCAGTATATTGGCTGATATCATACTTAATACACCACTGTATAAATTCTTCCTAAAATCAAGAAGTTTTATTTGTTTATTAGTTTAGTTAAATTAAATCATATTGTTTTAATGCGGTGTCCCTTATTTGTTCGTTTCACAATGCAATCACGGCCAAACAAACCAAATTAGTAGAGCAGGTTGTAGTTTATTCATACCAAAGACGACAATAATTCACGTTGAGAAACGACTATCTGGTTGATTCGGTAAATAGTTAGTTTTCCAGCCAATGTATAAACTCGTTATCTCAAATGATAACTATACAAGGTTGAGTAAATCTCATCTTAATAGAGGAAGATGATCAAGTTTTCGGTTTTCAAATAAAGAAGAAAATTTATGTCTTTTTACATAACTTACTATAAAACTTTTGCTGTAATTAATATTTTAAGGTTGCCTGTTTTAATTTGACACTGCTTTTGACTTTAAGGAGCTCGGTATCAATTTTATCACTTTACGCAAATAATAATCATAAGAATCAAGAAATTTATAAATGTATTTTAAAAGTAAATTAAGGAAACAAGGAAACATCTGTTGTTTTATAAAAAAAAACCTTTTATTATTATTTCATTTTCATTTAGTGGATTCATTCCATTAGTATTCCATCTAGAATATATCACCATATAGCTATATCGAAAATTCAGAAATAAGGTTTTTAAAAATATCTCATTCCCAATTTCAGTTCTTGATCTCAATCTGAATTAAAACTGCCAACGTCAACTTAGGTTTCACCCTGCCCTTTGTCACAGCTTTCCCAAATGAGACCAAGAATCAACACAAAATTAAAGTTCTCTTTTCCAAATTTACAAGTATACAGCAAAAATATCAAAGCAACAAGAGAGTGAAAAACGATCCATGCAATATACACTACTAGACATTAAAATTGCTACACCAGGAAGGCGGCACGCCACACATGTGAAATTTGCATGACAGATAGAACATGCTGTGATATGCAAATAATTAGATTTTCAGCGCATTCATGCAAAGCAGACGGCGGTAGCGACACCTACATTGTGTACAAAAGCAGAGATTTGATAGCAGTTTTCTAATACTTAAATTGCATTAGAACGTTGGTTTTCAGCTAAGAAAGTTTATAATGCCTCATATAAGAAGGAGAAATGGCTAGCAGCACTTGTTTGACTTTGATCGAGGAAGAATTGTAGCCTACCGGGATTGCGGTTTATCGTACCGCAGTATTGCTGCTCATATTGGTCGAGATCCCATGACTGTCCGCAGAGTATGGAATCGATGGGTTCAGGACAGTCATGCGGAACGTCGTGCAAGATCTCAGCTGCTCCCCCATCACTATTAGCCGTGGAGACACTCATCTTATCCACATAGCCACAAGGGATCCTACAGCCACGTCATGAACCTTGAGTTCGAAAATGAAGTCGTTTGCAAGACAACAAGTTTCTGATCGAACAGTTCGATGACGTTTGTAGAAGCATGGACTATCAACACGGCGACCATAGCTTCCGCTACCCTTGATGCTTCATCACAGACAGGAGCGCCTCCAATGGTGTGATCAACGACGAACCTGGACGCAGGAATGGCCTCACGGCATCTTTTCAGACAAATCCCGTTTCTGTATACAACATCATGATGGCCGTATCCGTGTTTGGCGGCATTGTGGAAAACGCACATTGCCAGCTTGCATTCGACATTTTCATACTGGCCCATCACCTGAAGTGATGGTATAAGGTACCATTGTATACACGTCTCGATCACCTCTTGTTCACATTCCCGGCACTTTGAACAGCAACCGTTACATTTCTGCTATGTTAAAGCCCGTGGCTCTGCCCCGTCTTCGAGGTCTCCCCAACGCTATGTTTCAGCAGGACAATGCATGACCGCATATTGCCACCTTACCTTCATTGATACAGAACATGTTCGATTGTTGCCTTGGCAAGCACGTTCTCCTGATCTCTCACCAATTGAAAACGTGTGGTCAATGGTTGCCGAGCGACTAGCACGCCACCACTCACCATTCACTACTGTCAATGAACTGTGGCATAGTGTTGAAGCTGCATGGACTGCGGTACCCCATACATGCCATGTAATCTCTGTTTGACTCCATGTCCAAGCGGATAAATGCTGT
The DNA here is from genome assembly GCA_006491805.2 of Dysdera silvatica. Lineage (NCBI taxonomy): Eukaryota > Metazoa > Arthropoda > Arachnida > Araneae > Dysderidae > Dysdera > Dysdera silvatica. The sequence continues at coordinate 8,655 of QLNU02009049.1, forward strand.
AATTGCTGCCAAAGGTGACTGTTCTGGTACTGATTTCTCATGATCTATACATCCTTATTTCCTATAAATTTAATCACTTGTTCTTTCTACTATAATGTATATGTCCAATAAATATCATTTTGTTATTTGCATTTCTTCCTGGTGTAGCAATTTTAATGTCCAGCTGTGTATTATCCAATTGAAGGAGGGTTGTGTAACAAGCTATAGCCTTCTGCTCTTCTCCACTTCTAGCCTTATCACCAGTTAACATCTTAAACCTGAAATTTAAGAATATCAATGTAACATCCAAAATATCATATGGTAGAATGTATCACCATAATTGTAATTAGGTTGAATAAGATATATTCTTAATATTACTTTCAAAAAATGGTTAGCGTATACAAAGCACGGTATTTTGCAGTTTCTTCCTCCAGATGGAAATTTCTACTTTTCCAAAATAGCAGTGGCCATTTTTTTAATCACTGCAGAAAATAGCTAGCATCACGGCTAAAATAACATGCTGTTTTGCCGCCCTGAATTGATTTCATAATTTATTGCAAATTGTGGATAAAAAATCTGAAGATATGTTTGCCTTTATTTTACACTGGAACTTTTTATTAGGGACCATCGATAACAAAACATCGATATAAACGTAAACGAACTGAAATAGATATTTCAAAAATATCGTTCTCTAAACATTGATGTTTATTCGATGTTTCGAAAAATTTTTTCATAACCTAAAATCGTCTTCATTTGAAATTTAAAAATATTTAAGTACTTTTTTCTTATTAAAAATGATAGTTGTAAAATATTTGTTTCTAAGCATCGATGTTTATAATCAAAAAACATCAGTGTTCCAATTTCAACAACATAGGAATTATTTAACTAAAAAGCTTGCGAGTGTGACAGGATACACAGTCAAGTTATTGACGTAAATGTCTAGAAGTTCATCCCGGTACTGTGACACTTCAGAAATCTTGGTGTGACGTTTGCATAACATTACCGAATCAAATTTGCGACTGTGATGGTGTACTTAATCAAGTTATTGAAGTGAGTATGTTCCCAATCCAACGTTCCCAATCCAATTCACTTCAGAAGGAGCTTTGATAAAATGGTCTTTTGTTTTTAACACAGTTTAACAAGCACGACTCCAGAAATAGGAAATCGTATTTCATTTTTTTGTAGTTTTTTTTTTTAAATTCTAATTTCTCGCCTAATAAATACAGTCTGCTTCTTTGAAATGAATCGATACATATGTACCCAGATAGCAAAGCTCGCGTTGGGGATGTCCAGAACGTCCTCAGGACGTCCCAAGCATAATCTTTGCTATCTGGGTAGAACGGGAAAATATATACAACGAGAAGCATTTTGAGAAGCAGCGTCTATGACACTGTCCTTTACTTTCGACACAAGGTAGTAAGTACGAATCCAGACGTAAGAATGAACTTTTGCTTTTTTTTTTTCCAAATTTTAATTCCCACATAGTAAATTCAGGTTTTTTTTGTGAAGTAAAACAATACATATTAAAAAGGAAAAAGTCCTAGAACGAGCATTGTCACAAACAGCGTCAATAAAACTACATTTTGCTTTCAACGCAAGTTAGAAATACGTTTCCGACATGAGAAAGTTTTCTTTTAAATCATACTTTTCGCCGTAATAAATGCAGTCTAATTTTATAAAATGAAGCGAAACACATATAAAAAGGTCAAATACGTTAAAGAGCAGGCATTTTAAGAAACAGTCTCAATGATACAGCCTTGTTCTTATATCTCAGGGTAGCAAGTACTATCCTATATCATCGGAATGCAATTTTCATTTTTCGATTTTCAATTTTCCGCCTGATAAACGTAGTCTGGCGATGTGAAATGAAGGCAGACACAAAGGAAAAAGAAAAAAATTTCAAGAATAATTTTAAGAAACAGTTTCAGAAAACCCGCTTTTTTTATTTTATCGCAGGGAAGAAAGTACTGTTCCCGACATGGAAAAGCATTTTTTTTTTTTTTTTCAAATTTTAACTTTCCGCATAATAAAGGCAGTCTGGTTCTGCGAAATTAAGCGATACGGGTTTAGGACGATTGCTACAATGCGGATTTGTCCAAATGGTTGAGGTATATTCAATAATCCCAAGAAAAAAATGGTGGAATCACCCTGAGGAAGGGGAGTGCTCACACTGAACATAGTTTAGGGGACACATCTGATTTCTTACTATGCCGGGTCGTTGCCGCAGAAACGTCTACTCATCTTCAAGAATTTTTGTGAATCTTTGAGCTTACGGACAAATGACCAGCTTTGCCTCTACCTAAAAAAAGTTGTAAATTGGGTATGCAGAACGGCCAATGCTTACGAATAACCTCCACGTCACTAATTCATAATAAAGAGGAAAGAGCTGAAAGTACATTAAGAAAATTATATTTGAGATGAAGAAGAAGAAGAGCAGAGCGGAGTCAGAAAGCTGACGGTTACGTTGTAACCAAAAGTAAGCGCCATCTGTATTTTCGGTGAATTTTCACTCTTTTCGTATGGTGTTTTGATAATAATGTTAGAATAGGAGGAAAATCCCCTAAGTTCTAATTTAACTTTACTGTCGATCTTGCCTATTAAATAATAAGTGTAAAAGACTGTAATATTGCTATGTATTCTGTTTATTTAATAAACAACCAAAATCACAAATCTGTTTTGATTGAGGTTTGCCAGTATTGTAATTCAAGGTTGTAACGTTGCTTGCTTGGGACTCATAACATACACATGTCTCCAAAACTTTTTTACGTATACGCCAAACTATTTAACTAATTAATGTTTAACGTGTGTCTCCTTGTAAGGCCTCGTTAGGTTAAGCTGAATAAATTTACTTTAACTCCTAATACGATCCTTTTTTAAAAATGGAAGAAATTTCTAGAAATTTAGATGACGTGAATTCCTTTTCACAATTAAATATAAATATTCCCTTCCTACATACCGATGTGTTCGTATGAATAACTATGAACAATTACCTCACCTCTCTTCGTTAATATATTTGGGCTTTCTTTAACAATCTTCAAACTCCGTTGCTTTTAACCGTATGAGTACTGAAATTCAACGAATTCCAAGAATTCTATCCAAATTGAATGTTTGATATCCGTTCTCTGGATAATACTGAATTACATTCTTAAAATACTGAAATATGCTCTCTGCGTACTTTCATGAATATAGTACTGACGTCGAACTTCTTTTCCAAATAATTAAAATATTCATATAAATATTACCTTCGTGCTAAAAATTGAATTTATTTTA
>QLNU02009054.1:9696-20998 GCA_006491805.2 Dysdera silvatica
TCAGTTTCTGTTCATTGGCTGTTTCCAGGACACGCTCTTCGGTACTACACAGGTTTAGTGGCGTGTAATTTGCATCTGCTTGTATTATGGCTTGGATGAGTGGCGATCGGGGACTCTTCAACTGGAAGTATTGCCTCATGCTCTGGATCTGCTTGTCATGTAAGTCTTTGAGGTCCGCTTGTCCGCGTCCTCCTTCTTCCCGGGGTAGTGTTTGCCGTTCAATTGCCGTTGCAGGGTGTAGTTGTCCGGCTCTTCTCTGGATGGTTCTCATTTTCCGCTGGAGTTGTTCTAGTTCAGTGTTGGACCATTTGATGATCCCGAAGGAGTAGGTGAGCACTGGTACCGCATATGCGTTAATTGCTTGCGTGGTGTTCTTCCCGCTCAGTTTCGTCTTCACAATGCTTCTAAGTCTTTCTTGGAATGCTTGCGTGAGCTGGACCTTGACTTTCTTGTGCTCCTGCTGCCGTTTTTGCATTATCCCTAGGTATTTGTAGGTTTCGCCCTCGTCCAAGGTCTTCAGTAGTCTCCCGTCTTCGAGTTCGATGCCTGGTAAATCTTCTTTGCTATTCTTCTGTATTTTGCACTTATCGAGGCCGAATTCCATTCCTATGTCCTTGGAGAATGTCTCTGTTATACTGATGAGTTGTCGGAGTTGGGTGATTGTTGGCGCGTATAGCTTGATGTCATCTACGTACATGAGGTGGGAGACTTTATGTAGGTTTCTCTTGTCTTTCTTCAGCATGTATCCGTATTTACTTGTGTTCAGCATCCTTGACAAGGGGTTTAACGCCAAGCAGAACCACTGGGGGCTTAGTGCGTCTCCTTGAAAGATTCCGCGCCGGATGGGGATCTCGGCCGATTCTATTTTACTGTCTGGCGTGTTTAGCTGTAACCTGGTTCTCCATTGTTTCATGCTGCTCTGTAGGAATCGGATGATTGAGGGATGCACTTTGTATATGCTGAGTATTTCAAGGAGCCACGAGTGCGGAACAGAGTCGAAAGCCTTCTTGTAGTCTATGTATGCGGTGTTGAGTTTTCGCTTTTGTTTTCTTGCTTGTTCCAGGATAACTGAGTCGATGGTAAGCTGCTCTTTACATCCCAGAGTCCCTTTCTGGCATCCCTTTTGTTCTTCCGCCATTAAGTTGTTGCTTTCGCTGTGCCGGCTTATTTTTTCAGAGATGCACCCCGTGAGTATCTTATACAGGGTGTTAAGGCACGTAATGGGTCGGTATTTCGCTGGGTTACTGGTATCCTGGTCCTTCGGTAGGAGGTAAGTTATTCCCTTGCAGAGGAATTCAGGCATTTTGCTGGGGTCTTCAATTATCGCCGTAAGTTCCTTGGCTAATGGGCCATGGGCGCTGGTAAATTTCTTGTACCAGAAGTTGTGTATGCCGTCAATACCCGGGGCTTTCCAGTTGTGCGTACGTTGGATTACCTGCTGGAGTTCCTCTATCGTGATGCCCGTATACTCCATCTCCTCTATTCCTCTCGTAGCCTCCATTTCTTGCTGAATCCAGGGGGCGCTTTTGTGCTGTACTTCATTGGACCATAGTGTCTTCCAGAAGGTCTCTATTACTGCTGGCTTTGGGGCTTCGTACTTGTCTTGGCTCGCTGATGTCTCTTGGAGCTTCCTGCAGAAGGCCTTCTGGTTTGCTTGGAATTGCATGTTCTGTTGTTTTCTGTTGGTACAGTCTTTGTATCTTCGGAGTCTTCTGGCGTATACACCCAGTTTTTGTTTGAGGGTATCCAGATATTCGCTGATGTGTTTATTGGGCTCTTCGTGTCTTGTATGAATCCTATTTCTCTTAAGGGCCATCTTCACTTTCCTCACTAATTTCTTACTCCTATTTCCCTGCATGTACTGGGTTATTCGCCCTATGCTGCTGCGGAGCTCTTCTATTCTTTTTTACCGTCTCACTTGCCATGGTGGTTGGGCTTTGTTTCCTCTGTTATTTCGGTCTTCGTTGCGTACTTCATACCCATTGACGCGTGATGCCGCTACAGTTGCACAGTATATGGCAGTATGTATTTCCTGTAGGGAGTTGTGTTTCTGTAGGTGTAGTGGCAGGGTATGCTCGTTAATGACCTTGGTTGCTTTTCAGAGTTTCCAGGATGCCGGTTCACGTGGTGGTCTTGGTTTTATATATATATATATAAAGCTTAACATTTGCCACAATAGGAGCTAAAATGAACTACAAATTATAATTCAAGGGATGAATAAATCTCGTCCGCCGGAGCTCTTATATAGGCTACTTATATAAGCCTGCCAATAAATCGAGGGTTACTTTGCTTATGACTTTTCTTAGGAGAGGTGGGGGTGTGGGGTAGAGCAGTGTGACAGTGGCTAAGTAGGGCTTAATGTTATTAACCATAGTTGGCAACCTTAATTTCAGGTAATATATTTTTTTAATAGGGGGCGGAGAAATCCCCCCCCCCGATGGTCCGCGATAAATAAAGGAATGCTTAAAGTGGTCCGTGCAGGCCCGTGGCTAGACGCTTGTTACAGGGGGAGTTTGAAAGTTACAGAGGGGGCTTAAAATTCGTACATATTTTGATGTATTTTATTAATATATTTAATAATACTAAATATATAATTTGCGCAGTATAGCCAGATGCCCTTGCGCCATAAAACACCTAAACAAACAAACAAAATATATAAGCAGAGTAATATATTTAACATCAATGAATAAATTTCTTAACTTAAATTTTGCATTAAAAACTTATAAATTTTAGTATACCTTTTTATAATTTCCCCTTATCCTTATTATAAAGTATATGAACACTCCAACGTATGTAAAAAACATTATGTACACAAGATCTACGGTAGAAGACTATTTTGAATGCATTTTTAACGTCAAAGAACAATTTCCATTGTCATGTACAATTTTATACAAAACAAAAAATTTAAAATGAGGTTCTACAATATTTGATTTTTGAGAAAAAATATTTCCAGGGGGGGGGGGGGGGGAGCTGATTACATTTCCAGGAGGGGCTCAGCCTCCTAGAGCCCCAGCCTGGCTATGGCTGTGGGTCCGTGAGCGACCAAAGTTTGAGGAACACTGCCGTAGATCTTAAGGAGAGATCTGGGTTTCTTTGAAAAAAAGTACGCTCAATTGCTCTACAATTTCGTAGAGGTAACGCATTCGTCTATCGTGTCGTTAACCCTGATTCCACTTTTAATGGTGCCGTAGAGGCCGTATAGTTTTTCTTCCCACCGTAGTTTGTGGTGTGGTTCCCTTGAAGCCAGAAGTTTGGCTTCCGCGGAAACCTTTAGGTTCCGGCGCAGGATGACCTTTGCTATCCTTGCTTGTAAAAAAACGCATAACAGCATGTGATATTAACTTTTTTATATAAATTAAAATGGAGAATCAAGCTTCCAGAAATTTACGCTCCTAAAAGCAAGGCCGCAGCCATACTTCGGCTAGAAGGGCTGAGTCCCTCCAGGAAAATATTTTTCTCAAAATACATTATTGTTGAATTTTGTTTTAAATATTTTCTTTTGTATAAAATTGTACACGACAATGGAAATTGTTCTTTAACGTTAAGAATATATTCAAAATATATAACTATGGTAGATTTTGTGTACATTTTTTTTATGGAGGTTTGGGTTTTCATCCACTCTATAATAAGGATAAGGGAAATAATAAATTTAAGCACACCCCTATAAGTTATAAAAACACGTTTCATATAGAAGAGAAGGCTATATTCCTGTTGGTGAAACAGTTTTTGATAGAAAGAGAAAACTGTTGCATCCAGCAACGGATTACACCTGTGGTACAACAGTTTTTTTTTTTTTTGACAAAAAGTCTACTGAAGTCATATCGCGACAACTGAAAAAATTGAGTAAAATATTATAAATCTGAAAACTTGGGCAAAAGTATTAGCTAATAAATTTTTTGGACTGCCAAATGGATAACGTAATAGATTACCTAACGGATTTCTGAAAACTCTGGTACATTCGTGCACATTAATTGGATGAAATTACCGTATTTTTCACTAAATAGATTTAAAACCTATATTCGGTTTTTTATACATGAGCAGTAAGAAGTTTGAAGGATTATACTATGAAAAAATCGATACAGCACTACGTAGAGTAGGGACAATACAGCACTACGAAGGGTAGGGACAATGTCGTGGAGCATAAGTTTTGATGTTGGAAAGAGCGTTTCAGAGAAACACTGTTGCCTTTCGAACAGAATCAACTGAAGTGAATTTCAAATACACATATCATGTCACCGTTCGTTGTCTGATGGCAGCGCTAGCGATTAACGGAAACTACTTTAAAAAGGTGGGAATACTTAACGGAAACACCCTGTGTTCACTTGGAAGTCATTCCAGTCGATTCTTTGCTAAAGACGGCAATTCCTGTCTGAAACGCGTTGATACATCCTATCCAGCATAAAAAATTAAGCCCCATACGTCGTTTTGGTATTGTTTGTGAGTTTTATGGCGCAAGAACAGCAAGGGCCATGTTGCAGTTGCCCGAGGAATCCGAACCCTCGAACTACAGTGCTCAGTTAGTCGGAAAACGTCTTTTTTTAGCACCGTTTGGAGTCGAACCCAGGATAACGGCGGGCTAACTGAACGCGTTGCCACTGCACCACCGCAGGGTTCATAATTTTGTTACCAAACGCGAATACAAGGGGTGGTCACAGGGGTCATGACCCTCCAAAATATATTTTTTCACTGTAAAAAATTCCAACTTTCATGATAAATGAAGGGTGTTATTCCAAGACCATGGCAAATTCTGTCCTTGACCCCCCAAATGAAAGTCTGTATCCGCCTCTGGTTGTTATAACCTTTAAGGTATCACCAGGTCTGTGCACAGGATTTTCAAAAACGGGGATTTTTTTTATGAAAAAGGGGGGGGGGGGAGGTCGTTTTTATTAATCCTTAGTTAGTTTTTTCATCAGTTTTCTTTCATATATATTTTCATCAATACTTTTCAATAAAATATATGTTCTTCTGTTTATAAAATGTTTAGGGCAGGTCCCAAACCCCAAACGATGGCTCTGACTTACCAGCACCTGTGACCCTGATATAGTAGCGGCCCTAGACGTTGCGGGGCCCTAATATTTTGGAAAAGGGCCTTATCGGGGAGACTGGGGGTATGAAATAGACCACAGAGAAAAGGGGGAAAAATTTGAAAAATGAACTCATTAAAACAAAGTTTTTAAGCCATTTCACGGGAGAAGAATAGTTTTGTCTTCTTCTGATCCGTTGTTAATAACAATAATCTTAATTTGATAAAAGTATAACAAATGAATTGTAAGAACAATAAATATCATTTTAGCGTTATTGAAATTCGAATAAATTACGTTTACGTTTTATAATGAATAGGAGTCTACAATTTAATGATAAACATTTTACATTACAAGTGCGTCGATAATAAAAGGGCAGGCCCTGGGCGGTTGCTCGGATTGCCCGGACCTGGAGCCGCCTCTGCCCTGATACAAAATCTCCCTAAGTTGTGGATTCCACAAGAGTGGAAGACGACGTCATGGAAAGAAAAGAAGTTTAAAATTACATTGACACAAGGAAGATTTGTATTGTCTGTGGTTTTACGGCTCAAAGACTACAGTGGTCATGCTGCGCCGGGACCTACTGTTTTCCGAGGAATCCGAACCTCTTAAGGCCTAGGGAACCAAACCCCGGACTACAGTGAGCAGTGCGATCTTTATGAGATCTCTGAGTAAGCGTTCTTTGCACTGCTGGGAGTCGAACCCGGATTAGCCGCACACTAGGAGAACGCGTTACCACACTGCGCCACCGCAGGGCAGGAATATTTGTACAAATTTTTAATATATATTTGGATAAATGTATAATGTATATTTGCATAAATGCATAATGTATATTTGGATAAAGGCATAATGCATATTTGGATAAATGTATAATGCATATTTGGATAAATGTATAATGCATACTTGGATAAATGTATAATGTACATTTGGATAAATGTATAATGCACATTTGGATAAATGTATAATGTACATTTGGATAAATGTATAATGCACATTTGGATAAATGTATAATGCACATTTGGATAAATGTATAATGTACATTTGGATAAATGCATAATGCACATTTGGATAAATGTATAATGTACATTTGAATAAATGTATAATATATATTTAGATAAATGGTATCAGGTATTTGATAAATGCATAATTTAAGGTTTGGATAAATGTATAATGCATATTTGGATAAAATGTATAATGCACATTTGGATAAATGGCTAATGCACATTTGATAAATGTATAATGTACATTTGGATAAATGTATAATGTACATTTGATAAATGTATAATGTACATTTGATAACTAATGTACATTTGGATAACTGTATATGCATTTGGATAAAAGCATAATGTATATTTGGATAAATGGCAATGTTACTATCAAATGTATGAATATATACTGGATTAATATATCTACAATTGTAATTGATTCTCCTAAATAAAGTTTGTACTGTATTTCAAATCACGTGAAAGATTGAGGCCACCAACAGCCATGTCTTACCTTTCTGAAAGGCTTAATCTTGGTATGCATAATGAATTCGAACTTGCAGAGCTCACAGCATCTCGTGTCAGAGCTCTTAATCCACTGTTGCAGACAAGATTGGTGGACATAACGTAAGGATCCTGCGCAATAGCATGGGGAAATAAGTGGAAGCTCGGCATCACCTTCACAGTGGCAGATTCTGCAGATATCGGCGCCCCCGGCTGAACTGGACACCGTCGAGGGTTGGGAAGAACGGCGGCGGTCCATGTGGGGGCAGGTCGGGGACCCGGCATTGAATGTTTCGTGCTAAAAGACAAAAATATTTCGTTAGCATGGGTAGTTTCATAAAGTCGATAAATAAGTTTCTCAAACAAATAGTTATTTCGACACTGGCGTAAGGTTAAACCTTACGCCAGTGTCGAAATAACTGTTTGTTATGGAATCTCCTGGTGAAGCTCTGTATTGTTTCGTTAAGCTTCTCAAAGTAGATGTATTGTAACAATATCGTTTATATAAACATCAATGTAGAGTTTTCAGGAGCTCCAGCATACAGAATGCACATTTATACATTACAATATACATAAAATTGCAATTTATTTCAAATTATGGGGGATGGATCGGGCCCCAATAGGCTCCATATAACTTTACGTTTATATATATATAGAAAGCATAGGCGGCAAGTTAGATCAATAAACTCCCCATTGCAATGAAATTTTACATCTAACATAGGAATATATGACAACCTCCAGGACTTCCTCATTGACCCTATAACCCCTTATGAACTCTTTCTGCGCACGCCTATGATTAAAAGTAATCTCAGAAAGATAACTGTAGTCATAATAACATTTGTAAGAGAAAATTTGACTCTAATTTTTATGAAAAAGCGGACACTGAACTATAATTTTATGATATAATAGACATAGCACATTTAGCATATAATGTAGAATAATAACATAATATATTTGGAAATTTAAAAATTTTGGAAATCAGTATTTATCCTTTGTTTTGTAATCAATTCGTATTTGTAAAAAACAGATTATACAATAAAAACCGCCTCAACGAAAACCCCTCAAATACGGTTACGCTATTTTTACGGTCAGATAAAAATTCCCCAGCAAAAAATCTTTCACTATAATAGTCCTTTCCTGTATAAAATATTATATAACATCCTTCTCTTACGTACGAATATTTCTGTCCGGTGAGTGTCCGCTAATGAGGAGTTTTACTGTAAAAATAAAGTTTAAAATAATTTGATAACCATGGGCGCCCATATGGGAGGGGGGGGGGGCAGAGGCCTGAGCGCCCCCCTAGTCGCTTAAAAATTTGATTTGCCCGAATCTGCTATGCATTTACTTTCAAAAGCTTTACATTTTAAAATAAGGTTCTTTTTAGCTCATTCCCAATTGTCAAGCAGTGTCAATTATTTTTGTAGCGTCTATCTTGTACATTCACTAAAATTCTCGACATTTGAGCAGGAGGTAATAATTTTTCTCAGCCCCCCCCCCCCTAGAAATATTCGTTAATTTTTCTCAGCCCTCTTAGAAGTATTCGTATGGGCGCTTATGTTGACAGCAGTATTCAAAATAAAACACTTAAGCAGAATTACATAGAGATAAGTAAAGAGATTACATATTTTGTAAAATGTGCGTATATGGTAGACTTCTTTTCGAAAATAAAAATAAATTTTCATTAGATTTCTTGCAATTAAAGTATGAACTAATCGAAATCACCTACTGAACACGTATACAGCATGCCCAGCATTCAGAGGGGTGACTTCAGGACGGGTCCCCTCGACATGGCTACGGACTTACATGTTGTGATTGCATCGATACATGCTGTGGTTACTGATATACGCTGCATTCTGTAGTAAATTTTCACCCCCCAAAATTAAATCCTGGCTATGGTCTTCATGCAGTGGCTCAGGCATCGGGGTTCAAGCCCTCCATCGGATATCGAGGCATACTTTTCTTCCTCAAATTATGTGTGTGTGTGTGTGTGAATGAGAGAGCTGTTTCAAAGCTATTTGAGGGCCCCATATTTTTTTATTTTTTTAATTGCTATAGCCCTGCACGTATTCAGATGCTATTATGCTCTAATGTAATCAGAATTATTTCGCGATGTATTCGATTAGTTTGAATAAACAAAATTATATAGAAGCTCTTTAATTACTTGTACTAGTGCTTTCTGGTTTTATATCTGTAAAGTGCTTTCCCTTAATGGAATCGAAAGCACTCAACATCGTTAAATGAAGCGGCTAGAAGAGTGGAGCTATATTATTCTGAAACAACCTCGGTTCTCTCTCTCCTTGGATAATCGAAGTTTCCCAGTATCATTAGCGATCAATAAGTAGGCGTGGTATTTCGATACAGAAGCCAAATTTCGTTTTCGTTAATGTCAATAATGAACAAAATCTAACTATATGTTTAATTAACATAAGGTAATAAATGTTTAATTAGTAAACATAATGCGATAAATAAATACGTTTAATTAGTAAACATAATGCAATAAAATAAATACGTTTAATTAGCAAACATAATGCAATAAATAAATACGTTTAATTAGTAAACATAAAATTTACAGGTGAAGAGTAGGCTACACAAAAATAATCGAGCAATAAGATCTCATTTTATGGTTTGCAATTTTACACATAGACATACATAATTTACTTACATTTTTAATTAAATTAATATTTATACACATTGCATATCTAACCATTTTCCTGGAATGTATTTTACGCAAGGTATTAGAGCTGCAACTTGAGTACAGCGCTCGGTTAGATTTACACATAACGAACCTCTGTGTAAACGTTTAGTGTTTTAATTTAGATAAAAGAACTGAAAATTCTTGCTTCCAGATGTTTTAAAACAGCGGTCGCCAACCTCACGGACCACTAAATCCATAATTTTAAATCCTACAGACCACATTTCGTGAATTTAGTGCAATATAAAGGCAAAAATTGTCATTCAGAATGTAAGAATTTCTTAAAATATTATTTTTGTTTTATTACTGATAAAACACTAAAAATGCAAATAATATGCGGATTTTTCTGTGGACCACCGGTTGGCGACCGCTGCTTTAAAGGAGCTGTATCTAAAATCAAGGAACTGCGATAAAAAAAATACTCACACGATATAAACGCACGGGTCTACGGCAAATCTGAAGTGAAATCATGATGGCAAATTGGTCAAAATGCAATTATAACAGCACACAATTTCCTTGCACGGTAAAGCTTTTTACAATACTGAATTTCAGTTCTAGAGACATTTGTTTATAAGCTATGATGGAGGAACACCTCACATATCTGATCTTTATTTTAATCTCTGTAGTTTTTTAATTTAATGTATTTCGCCACTTGAAGCTGGGAATCAAGCGATAGCAATCAGGTTAAAAAAAAAAGGTCGATTTTCTCCGAAAAGAAGGAAAAAAATACCTCCATGATAAAAAATAAACAGCCCATTTACTTAGTTTCTTATATTTACAAGGCCACTTTTAGAGGTCTAGGTTTCTACACAATCTTCCTGGGCTTCTTCAGCTATCACTTTTTTGTTACTGATGAAAAGTTTGGTCTTTATAGATATAGATAAGCGTCTGTGAGTGATTGATACTGCGATCTTTGCGTTATGAAAGACAAACAACAAACGTTCAGATAAAGAGTAATCCTCTTATAGCGGATGTTCTTGTACTTTCTTCATATACGTGGATTGTTTCATTTTCTGAGAACATATGTGCCTATGTGTTGTATAGTTTTTACAAAGAATAATGATCCTTTTTGAGTTTTATGGTTATAGTAGTCCATATAAAGTTTCTGTGACACCTTTCGAAGGTACAGACGGACCATTACAGTCTCGAAACCAAAGTTTGAACCCAGGGTCAGAGACACAGGATATAAGGGTCCCCAGGCAGTTTAGCAGATCGGGTCCACAACTAATCCCTAACCCTGGATCGCAGCTATCTTTGAAGAGCTAAAAGTTAATGGATTATGAATAGGTCTCATAGGTTTTTCTAATATCCTCCTTTTGACCAAAGAAAAACTCTTTAAGAAACAGAGGAGGGTGCGGAGGGATACTTAAAATACGATTGGGATTTTGACATTTCACTTTTTTTATGGTTTATACCAGAACTTACGTTTTAGGTAAAAAATAGTCCAGTGGTCAAGGTATTAGGACGATAACTCGGAGATCGCTGGTTCAAATCCAGCCCGAGTGCGTGACATGGTTTTCCTATCTACCTTACCTTCTTACCTTAGGAAAAAATTAATTCACGAAAAACATAAACTATCATCTAATGATAATAAAACAAATCCTATCTCAGTAATATATATGAACGCAAATAGCCTAAAACAACAAAATTAAACAGGTTGAAGAAATAATACAACATTATTATACTCCAGAAATACTCTGTATAGTTGAAACTTGGAAAACGAATGAAACATTAATACATTTTAATAATTATAAAGAATATCATATTTACTGAGATTTTATTAAAAAGAAGGTGGTATATCGGTCTATGTGAAAGATGAATTAGATGTAGATTTGATAAGTAATGAAACAGAACTAACTGAAAACCTTAAAATACTGACAATTATCATAAATGGACTAAAAATCCTAACATTATATAGGCCACCAAATTCAAATAAAATTTTTTTTTTCGAAAAACTAGAAAAACTACTAGGAAATAATACTCAAGAAAAGCAAATTTTTATAATAGTAGGCCCCCACAGATATTACAAACAAAACAACGATCTAACGTTCATTAAACCAATGAATACGACGACTAATAAGTAAAATAAGAGAACCGACTAT
>QLNU02009076.1:0-16693 GCA_006491805.2 Dysdera silvatica
CTCATATGCAAAAATATTATATTAATTAATGTCTATAATAATAGTTTAAAGTAAAAATAGTTATTTTATTAAAAAACAGATCATATAATTTATTAATGATTCTCCAATAAAATCAAGTATTTCAATTTAAATTTCGCTTATAAGATATTGTCTTGAAAAAACACAATAAACTAACAAAATTAAAAATAATATATAACAGGGTTGTTCAACCTTTGTAGGCAGCGGGCCACTTAAAATATTTTCACGAATCTCGCGGGCCAGCGGTTTCAGCGAGTCGTAAAAAAAAACAAACTTACTAAAAGTATTCTTTACAGTTTCTTTTGACTATTTCTTTGTTCAACTACCATATGGAAAGGTGTCTCCCATGCATGCTGTCCTAGCGGTTTTTCCTTATTTCTGAAAAAATAAAATAAAATTTTTGTTTTGGGAATTTTTATTTTATTCCAAGCAGTTGTCAGCGGGCCGGATTGTGTCTCCCGGGCCGTATATTGGACAACCCTGATATATAAAGACCTTTAAAGTTTATATTATGTAAAGGACATCATTCGTCAAAATACTTGCTTTACTATATGTACAAATTATTATATACTCAAACTAATTGATTACAGAGGCAGTCTCCACTTTAAACGATTTTTTGAGATTGTCGATAAAGTACTCTTTCCAACCTCGAGTCTTACAATAAATTCTGTTTTATTCAACTTTGCATAATTTATATTGTTCAGAATTTCTATATTTTTTTTTCTAAATGTGACGACTTCTGTGTTTTGCAATTCATTTTTACACTTAAACCTTGAATGAATCCAGCATAACATACACGTCAGAATAAACCGTCTCTTGACTGTCTAATAGTGTGAATTTAGGGGTGATGAAAATAAAACCCAGAAATCATTCTACCTTGGTTAAAGTGACCTAGTCACTCAAATCCTGTAGAGATAATAAAACGAAGTTATCTTCTTTAAAAGACAACATTATTTTGTCAGCTTTTGGAATTAAAAAAAAATTGCATCGAGAAAATTAGAAAAGCGCGTTTAATTCGTATTAAGGGGTGGAAATTTTCAAAAGTCCATTGATTATTATTTTGTGCTAAACAGTATTTCATGTTAACCATGTCCGTGTTAGAAAAGCTAAAGAACAGGAATGCTTGTACAATTTGATGAGGATTTCAGTAGCAGTTTGCGTTAAAAGTAATTCACGTTGACGACTGTAACAGCGTTTGGGATTCGAATCCAGATCGACATTAGATGAAAGCCGTCCATTCTAAAATCGATTCTTATGGTTAAAACAACCACTTTATTTCAATTTGCTGCGTGTGGTGGTGCTGCTGAATTGTGATCCCATGTCAACCGACACTAATTCGAAGCACACAAATACAAGATACTCGTTCTCAGTAACGCAGAAATTAAAAACTCGTGGGGTGGATACTCAAGCGGCTATGGGGGACTCAAGTAGCTGTGGGGGACTCAAGTGGCTATGGGGGACTCAGTGCCAATGGGGAGCTCAAGTGGCTTTAAGTAAAGTTGTACGATGGAGGCTGTAGCGTATCAACGAAATTTGGTAGCGCGCGAAGGTATCCAGTGACGAGGCGTTTTTGGTGCTTTTTCTTGTTTATTAGTACACGCACACAAATACAGCTATATACATATTTAAATACTACTCATACGGAAGTACTTGTCGAAGACAGGAATACAATTCAGAGGAGGGATTCCAATCCGCTCATATACCAGACGCCGCTCTGTACGTGAGCTCTTAGCCGATAGGCGAGCTAAGAAAATACGTAACTGTTTACGAAGCGTAAAACAGGGTGCGATTTAATGACTTCAGGACGAAGTCTCGAACACACTGAAATTTCGCGGGTTTTAGTATTTTGATCAAATTTTAGTGGGAGGAGTTATACGGAAAGTAGAACTGTTATTGGTTGAAGAAATCTGTGCAAGCCTATTAAAATGAATTTTAGGTGCAGTTGGGTCTTCTGGACATCATTCGGCAAGAGGCAATAAAAGAGCTTAAAGCGTCGACAGAATTCAAGTCCAGACCATTCCTACTGTCAAACTTTGGAATTTTATGGTTTCTGTAGTGTCTAGAGAAGCGCTTGAGTAGCGATTTATATTATTGAGAAAAGGATCCGCATGACATCCTTTGTGTGGTCCTTTCTTGATCTCTGAACTATTTCAGGAAAACTTGGAAATTTAGGAAATGGTGAAAGATAATGAGAGGAAGAGTCCCATAGGCAGATGTTTCCGTTGATTCGAAAAGAAGAGAGGTATTCCGAAAATTTTCGAGGGGAAAGTATACAAATTTAGTTTGTCAAATTTAAAGTGTAGCATTAGATGCTACAGGGCCTTTGAGGAAATAATGTATTTTAAAGTCTAATGGGGGCTTGAGCCCCCGACGACTTCCCTTTCCTGCGCCACTGCTTGTTACTGCAGAATAAGGAAACTATATGTCAGTAAACCACCAAAAGTAGAAGCAATGAAGGTACTGTCGAGGTTGAATATGCACCATGCAGTAAGTACCAATGCTTCGTTTCTAAGCAAAATGTTAGACAACATCTTGTAAACAAGTTTTGAATTCTCTTCTGGGCCAGATAATTGTAGAATTTGGAGATACACTTGGGTTCTGAGATCCTTATCCATTTGATTAAGATATGAAGCTGACAGGGAAATCGATAAATAAGAAAAGACATGAGCAATGATGGCGCAGCCTCTGTAGAACTTGTAAATGTCACCTTCGAAATGTCCTAGGGCGAAGGCCACAGCCACGAACATAAACATACAGTTTACAATTAGCAAAAGAAATATGGGCAAAGACATGACTTCGTTCATCAGTACGACAGCCTCCGTAACATCTTTGTACATTGCAGAGAACTTGAATATTTCTCTTCTAAAACGAACATTTTCTGTCTGACTGTTGTGGTCGACAATGATACCCAAACTGTGGCCAAGCATCCGTTTCAGTAAGATGCAGAGAAATACATACAGCATCGTGACAAGGCTGGGAATGAAAAGTGTGAAGAATATTAGCAGAAATTCTAACATGCAAATGCCGATTGCATACATAACAGCCGATTCGAAATCATCACTACCGAAGACCCAAAACTTGCTTCAGTTTTATGAGTTAACCACGTACTTAATACACCACCTAGTATTGAAAAGGTCAGCCAAACGAGCGTGCAAACATAGATTAACTTTCTCATGGTTGCAACGTTTGATAATTTCTCATACTTTTGAAGATTAGAGCTGAATTTCTTGAACAATGCTTTTAACTGCCATCTTTTCCTGTACAACGACTGCCAGATACTAAGGAACAGGAAAAATGATATGGCCAGTGCTAATTCTATGGCCCATTCGCGAGAGTTGTGGCTCAAAAAACTGTGGACCATGGCTGTCAATGCATAGCTAAATATAAAGTGGAATGCGACACATCCCACTATAGATAATATGATATTCACATATTTCCGTTTGCTTACGCAGCTTGGATCGTATAGGCCGAGAGTGGCAAAAGCAACTAAAAGAGGTTTAAATTCGATCTCAACTTGCTCCATTGCCATTTTAAAAGACGCCTTTCAATATGATAGAAATCTTGTTCAGAGGTTTCGATACTTTAGCTCATTGATAACGAAAACCTTAGCTTATGCTCATGTCTAGCGAATGAAAGTGATAACACTGACAGGCCGTCTGAATGCTTTCTATTAAAAATGATGTGCAGCCCGCAGAAAATCGATGCCCTCCCAATGGAAAGTAATAAGTTTTTGCAAAGAGCTATTTGCGACATGATGAGAGTCGGTGCTTGTTTTTTCATTGTGTATTTTACCATTAGCTAATGGCATGATCGTAGTTTGCTGAACAACCATTCTAAGTCGGGCATTCAGCGTGTTATTGACTTAACAGAAGACTTGATGAATAGAACAAAACTGTGCTTTTATAAAGTAGAGTGGAAATTGTTTGTAGCAACTTCCAAGGGAAAACCTCAAATTCGGTCATTATAACCGTTATAAGCTATAATTTTTTAAATTATACTATCGGGCGGCGCTAAATGGGTAATGTAGGGGGTGCAAAGAACTTCGGCTACAGGATCCAAGGTCGGAAAAAAAAAAGCCTCATAAGCGCGAAATAATTTTAATGAGAGAAACACTGTTGAAAGTTCTTATGACGATAATGCTGCCATCTATAATATCATTAACGAGAACTGAAACGACACAAAGCAAAAATAACTGTATTGGTTGCCTAAACTAAAATATCACCGCCTTTTCAGTCATCCCCCTACTAGCACTGGCGGATCCAGCGAGGGGCGGAGTGGAAGATCGCCCCCCGTCATGTTTAAATAGGAAAAAAATAAAAACGATGAAGAATATTTTATGTGTTGTTTGTTACTACCGTAATAAACTAAAATCTTACACCAAAGTCTCCAAGCCTTGGAGAAATGCAATCTAGACGTTTTTCCATGAATCTACAAGCTATTCGCCTTTCAAACTGCATTTTCAGTTGGTGTTGCTTCCGCAGAACGTAGTTTTTTATTCTTGAAACGTCGTTAAACTTGGCTTCGAACGCTTATAACAGAAGAGACATTTAACACACACACCCACAGAGACATTCATATTGATAAAGTAATGTGATTGACAAGTTTTCAAAGAAACCAAGATGAGTCGACTTTGCATTATAAAGTTCAAGTTTTTTAAAAACTTGTTTGTCAAAAAAAAGAAAGTAATAATAATAATAATTACAACCTTTTTGTAGTTTAAATTTAAACTTGTTCTATTAATTACATTGTAAATTATCGTTTTTGGTTATTGTATATGTGTCCTTTACTAGATTATCTTTCAATCAATTTTTTTTAGGATCCAAGGTTTTTTCAGCTTTGCTACATTAGTGGAAATGTTTAATGATATTTTTGAAATTAAAATTTTAATAGTATTCCTCAATGGTGTGTGTGGGGGGGGACGAATTACATCTTTCACCCCTCCTCATCCGAGATTGAGGGGCGAAAACCCTTGTTGGCACGTGCCCGAATAAAGCCAATATTTGAAGTTCGCTGTTTTTTACCTTGATAATCATTAGTATGGAAAAAAAATCAACGGACCTTTAGTTATAAGCTTATGTCAAACCTTGATCGAAACCGGATGTAACGATAAAAAATGGCGGTTCCTTCATACTCACTGTAAATGGGTTCGATTATTCTCCCAAAATATATCGATTCGTTTTGGACCCAGATATATCGAACTCGGATATAGTGAAGCTTCACGTAGACAGAAGTTTCTCAGTGTCTCTTCAACTTCGTAATATTCATCAACCGATGTGGCTATATTGAATATTTCTGCGGCTTCCCTCAGCTTCGCTATAAGCGGGTTACATTGCAGTTGTCATTTCATAGGTTATCATTAGAGAAAGATGTGCTGTCCTATTAGCTAAACCAGGGTTGTCAAATCTTTTGGGGCAGCGGGCCACTTAAAAATTTTTCACGGTTCTTACGGGCCAGTGATTTCCTGTAAAGCAAAAAAACGGAAAAAAAAAAAATCAGCAGCAGCAGCTACACCATGCTGCCTGCGGTTTTTCTGAAAAAAAAAAAATCTAAAATTTTTGTTATGGATTTTTTTTTTTTTAATTCTAAACAGTTGTTGCGAGCCGGATTGTGGCCCGCCGGCCGCATGTTGGAAACCCCTGAGTTAAATCATTATTAATAATCTCCAATGAACCTTTAACCATTGAAATAATCCCAGGTGAGATGAAAGTGGCAAAAATAGTACCAATTATCAAAAAAGGAAATAAGGAAAGAATTGAAAATTATAAACCCATACTATTAAATCAGTATTTTCGAAAACAGTTAAAAAGTTATTATACAAAAGGATAATGCAATTTCGTAATAAATTTAATATTTTGCATAAACATCAATACGATTTCAGAGAAGGCAGATCTAAAGAGGAGCCACTATTGAGAACTGTGGGAATACTGAAAGAGACATTTAAGAACAAAGAAATTGGAATTTTTTCGATCTCAGTACGGCCTTGACATATTAGAGAGATCCTGCCTTAAAAATTAAAATATTAGGGACTAAGATGCAAAATAAATAATATAATAAGAAACTATATTACAAACAAAACACAAGTGATACATATTGATGATGAAAATCTGATGACCTGGTAGATAGATATGGTATCCCACATGGATCAAATATTAGCCCGTTATTATATTCTATTTACGTAAATTATACATCTGAATGCCTTAAAGGTAATGAAAATATATGTTCAAATGACACTAGCGTGGATATCGCAGATAGATACAAAGAAAGTAATTAAAAAGTGCAAGGAGAAGCTATATATAAAATAAAAGAAATAGTTCAATACGAATAGCAATAGTCATGTTAACATAATTATTTTTATTATTATTGCACTTTTTGCAAACAAATATGTTCTGAGAATTTTCCCATCAAATTTTGAAAATTAATTTACGTAGTTACATTATTTGTTTATGTTATATATTTTAATATTTTTGACATCACCTTGAAGTAGTGCAAATATTGGAATCATGCCAGTTTCCTATATAAAAAATATGATAATAATATATACAGTAAAACCCTCTCTACAACAATATCACACGGACCGAGAAAAATTACCGTTGTAGAGGGATTTATCGTTATATCGGATATCGTTGTAGGAATGTTTTACTGTATGACGATCCCCTTGGCGACGTTTTTCAACATCACCAAAACGAACGTCGAAAAAGAGCCCCGTCCTGGAGTCGTAATAAAAATCCCTCACGAAAAACTCACAAAAAAAAAACTAGCCCCAATGGCTTTGTGTGCTGATCATTATTTGGCAATCATGTGTTGGTAATGTGTGCATGAGAAGGGTAATAATATCTTACATCCTCATATACGGAGAGAGTGAATGTTGTTCCTGTCCTCGTTAATCCAGCGATCAAGGCACCCCGGGCTCCACGGGGGGACCCAGGTTCGACTCCAGGACAGGAATGATTTTTCTCTCCTGTAAGGAAAAAAACTCTAATATGAGCTTAAACGTGGGTGTCAAATTTATTAATAGTAATAAAAATCCCCTACGAAAAACTCGCCCTGGTGGCTTTGTGTGTGACCATTATTTGGCAATTGTGTTATCCCTGTGAAGGGTAATAATATCTTACATCATTTCTATGAAGCTTTTGTTAGGACAGCACAGTAGGGTCGTTAGACTGAGGTGGTCGTTAAGGAGAATGTGTTATGGAGGGAGTTCATTGTAAAACTTAACAATTTTTTGACTACTTTGTATTTTAGAAAACTTAAACGCTTCAGATCTTGAGAAAAAGCACAAAAACCAGAATTATATCGTAAAATAAGTTACGTTATAAAAGCGATTGCCCTTACTAAATATATTAACTCTTTTGTTAAATCAATAACACGTCAATGTCTAACTTACAATAGCTGGGCTGCAGGCTACGACATTGCCATCAGCTAATGGCTAAGTACACAACGAAGGCACAGCCGCTGACACCAATCTACAAGCAACTCGCTTTATAAACACATTAAACGATTAACTCATTATTTTCAAATGGGAGGACATCCTTTCTTTTCAGGTTTTCGTTCGATAGAGAGCATTCAAGTTGTCCATTAGTTTTATTATATTGGTTCGTTGAAAATGGATAAAGATTATCCTTTACGTTGTCAAGCAGCTAAAAAGTAAAACACTGTCGATAGCATAATTTCTTTCACAACAGACGTTTTTGGAAACTGCAATGGAGAAAATTGAAGCCGAGTTTAAACCACTATTGGTCGCTTTTGCAACTCTTGGCATACATGATCCAAGTTGCATAAGCAGACGAAAATATCTAAATATTATACTTTCGAGAGCAGGATGTTCTATAATCCACTTTACACTTGGATACGCATTACTGGCCATGCTCTACGTATTCTTGAAGCAAAATCGTATGCGAAGCTGATTGTATGCGCATTTGCTTTAATTAAGCGACTTTGCTTTTGCTTGCAGTTAGCTTTGATTGCATTTTGTTTCGCTTTTAGCATTTTTGCTTTGCTTTTTGCATTTTGTTTTGCTTTTAGCATTGTCCTCTACATTTTGCATTTCACTATGTTTTTTGCATTTTACTTTTTTACATATTGCTTTTGCATTTTATTTTTATTTTTTTTTTTTTGTATTCAGTTTAAGCATTTCATATTTAATTTAAGAATTTCACATTTAGTTTAAGCATTTTACTTTTCGCTTTTTCATATGGGTATTTACAGGTCGCTCAATATTTACTGTGCAACAGGAGAGCGGTCTGAAAGTAAGTTTTTTTTTATAAAACACGCAGAGCCCAGAATTGGAAGAAAAAAATGTACACTACAGATTCGTTTAGAATATCACTTAGTTAGCACAATGAATGTGATGGAAATCAGTTATAACGAGCCCACATTTAATGAGTTTCCAGATATAGCGATGAGAATATCAGTTTTATTTAGTATAATAATTAAGCGCAATAAAATTTACCCCTTTCAGCGAACAAGTTTTTTTTCAGCCTCGCATTTAACGAGGAATTAAAAAATAAAAAATAAATTTTTGTAAAGCCTCCGTCATCATATAAAATTGGTCTAACTAATCGGCTTTCGTTTTAATTAATTTCCATCACATTTTCATGAATTTGAGAGGGGAAATTTCACTAATTTTCTCCCTGTGGATTCGCACTGGCTAATGCAATGGATAGCAAGTACCAGCTTTGGCATAGGAAAGTAGTGGTTTTTTTTTTTAAGTTCCCCCTAAAAACAAGGATGTTGGGTTCCATAAAATGAAGTGACACACCAAATGCAGGGAAAAAAACCCTCTTATTTGCATCAAAATTAAGGATAAAAGAATGGTGCTAAAAACTCATTCTTGATTGATTTTCAAAAATTCATTAAAAAATGTCATACTGGTCCCAAAAAATGTGTAAAAATATGCAATAGTTGATGAAAAATGTGTTCTAATTTATGCAACATGTGTAATTTTATGTGTAACATGCAAACCCTGTTGAATGGTGGAAAAGCATTTCAGAGTGTGAAGATTTCAGAAGAATAATGCAGCAACTGATTTTTCAGATCAAGCAATAATGTTTTTGTTTCAACTTGCCAATTCAGCTTCTATTGAAAGACTGTTTTCGAATTTTAGAATTATTCATTCTAAACCATGGAATCAATTAGGAATTGAGGAAAGCTGAAAACTTGCAATATGGTACTGAATGCTGTGTGGCTGCACTGAACTAGAATATTAAAACAAATTATGCACTCTTAAAGAATAAAAAAGTCAGGAAACTTTGTTTTCATTTACTTCGATCTTTTTCAATAAATTCAGAATAATTTTGGTATCTTAATTCATGTAAAACAGTAATAAGCACTTATTTTTCTCCATTTTTACAGCATGTTCAGAGAAAAGAAATATTTTCAAAAAAACATATTTATGTTGTAATTATAACATTTGCGTAACAAATGCTATTAATAATATGTGGATACTGTATATTAATAATACAACATGTAGGGTTAATAATTTCAAATTAAATTCCTTTATCCCAACATTTTGAGTTTTCAACAGATTTAACCGGTTAAAACCAGTTTTAAACCATCCCAACATCAAAATCCAGTTTTTGACATCAAATTGCCAACCCTGGCCACTTCCAATTCTTCCCTTTCGTAATTAGTTAGTTGGGCTCTATGGAACCCCCCCCCCCACCATCAATCTGTCAATCAAATACTTAATGATAATATACACCACAGTCGGGTTCACTTCCATGAGAAATATATATATCCCAACCTTTCGCAGATAAGTAGTTACAGCTGGTTACATTTGGATAGGACAGAGTTCCATTTAACTGCATTTTCCAGGCGAACCTAAACTTACACAAGCATCTGGCCATCTTTCATCGGAGCAGCCCCTGGGCACCTCACCGAATAGTTTTCAATCGTTTGAAGACACTGCTAATCCAGGACACTGCTAATCCAGGCTGATATCTAAAGCAATAAGAGAGGAGGATTTGACTACTGCCTAAAGTGGTCAATAAATATAAAGCAAGGATTGAATTCTTTATCTTTTGAGTATGAGTAAGAAAATGTCCAACTTTGTCCACCATCGCTGACCATCTATTACAAATCTTGTATTATTGTGGCTTTTTTCTTTTGCAATTTTGCTCCCGCGGCTTTCACCCCGGTGTCCCTCCCCCCCTCATACAAGGGCCACTGGTATTATCTACTTCAACAATTTACTTAAACTGCCATGAAACCGACACTTGGCTGTCATCTGTTTAGTCAAAAGGCTAGAATTGGAAGTTAAAAATTATAAACTAAATATATTTTTAAACGTAAATGTTTTTGGAAATACAAAATTTTATGAAATCGATATTTTCGATACAAAATACAAATGTATCGAAAATACGTATTTCAAATACATGTATTTGGTCAACTCTGTCTTAATGGCATTTGAAACGGCGATTGGTCTTAGTTTCGTATTAACAGATTTTTTTTTTTGCTATATTGGTAGGAGAATCTACTGTAGTCACTGGCGTATGCAGGGTAAGCAGTGTATTTGACAAACAAGTTTTAAAACTTGGCGTTTATAGCGCGAAGTCGAGCCATCTTAGTTTTTCTGAAAATTTGTCAATCACTTTATTTACGTCAATATGAATGTCTCTGCGGGTATGTGTGTTAAATGTCTCTTCTGTTATACGCGTTCGAAGCCAAGTTTAACGACGTTTCAAGGATAAAAAACTACGTTCTGCGGAAGCAACACTTACTGAAAAAGTAGTCTGAAAGGCAAGTAGCTGGTAGATCCGTGGAAAAACGTCTGGTTGCATTTCTCCAAGATTTGGAGACTTTGGTGTAAGACTTTTGTATATTACAGTTGTAATGAACAACACATAAAACATTCTTCATCTTTATTTTTTTCCTATTTAAACATGACGGGGGGCGATCTTCCACTCCGCCCCTCGCCGGATCTGCCAGTGCTAGTAGGGGGATGACTGAAAAGGCGGTGATATTTTAGTTTAGGCAACCAATACAGTTATTTTTTCTTTGTGTCGTTTCAGTTCTCGTTAATGATATTATAGATGGCAGCATTATCGTCATAAGAACTTTCAACAGTGTTTCTCTCATTAAAATTATTTCGCGCTTATGAGACTTACAAAGTTAAAATAATCCGTATTTATAAATTTAATTGATTCTTAATTTAACACATTTACAGATTTCAAGCAGAAAACACGATGACGTAGAAAATTAAATACGATAATAATAAAATGCTACATTGAAATGCCCATAGTTGGCAAGCATCAAGTTTGCTTTTGTACCGCGTCATAAACCCTCCATCACAGTGTGGCGCCCCCAATCAACAAAAATACTGCAAAAAGTTAATTTGACCTCGCATAAAATTTCAGTTAGACAAATACGATTTTTGCTGAACCTTTATGATTAGGAAAGTAGAAATGTGTTTTAAATTAATATTAGACAAGCACTGCTTACTTTGTTTCAATAGAGTGCACGCCCCTGGTGGTGATATAATACGTTCTTTAAATTTTAAGAAAATTCAGAGCTACATACATATTGTTGTATGCAACTATGTTACCTGCACCGACTTTATTTGCAAATTTGGATATTTTAAATTCCAGAAAGGAGTGAGCCAGACCTGAAAATCTAATCGTTTGCATATCACAGCATGTTCTATCTATACAATAATTTCTGCCACCCACGCATAGATTATAGCTCAAACTAGAGCTGTAATCAATACGTGGGTGGCAGAAATTATTGTATAATAAATTCCCCCGTGAAAACTCACAAAAATCTCTCCCCGGAGGCTTTTCTGTGTTGACCATATTTGGCAATTGTGTTATCCCTGTGAAGGGTAATAATACCTTACATGTTCTATCTATCATGCAAATTTCACATGTGTGTAGTCATACCTTCCTGATGGAGCAATTTTAATGGCCAATAGTGTATATTTTGAATATTCTTATAATAAATAAAAATCTTATAGTAAACTTAGCTAAATTTCGATTAATTAGGTATCAAAATAGTGTGCGGTTGCAGTTCATCATACATCAGTGGTCATACTAACAGTATTTAAAAAAAAAAAAAAAAAAGTTTGTTATATTTTTTAATTAATAAGAAATCCGTTTTATCTTTTTTTTCCGGCCTTGGATCTTGTAGCCGGAGTGCTTTGCACCCCCTACATTACCCATTTAGCGCCGCCCGATAGTATAATTTAAAAAATTATAGCTTATAACGGTTATAATGACCGAATTTGCAGGGTCCCTTGGAAGTCGCTACAAACAATTTCCACTCTACTTTATAAAAGCACAGTTTTGTTCTATTCATCAAGTTTTCTGTTAAGTCAATAACACGCTGAATGCCCGACTTAGAATGGTTGTTCAGCAAACTACGATCATGCCATTAGCTAATGGTAAAATACACAATGAAAAAACAAGCACCGACTCTCATCATGTCGCAAATAACTCTTTACAAAAACTTATTACTTTCCATTGGGAGGGCATCGATTTTCTGCGGGCTGCACATCATTTTTAATAGAAAGCATTCAGACGGCCTGTCAGTGTTATCACTTTCATTCGCTAGACATGAGCATAAGCTAAGGTTTTCGTTATCAATGAGCTAAAGTATCGAAACCTCTGAACAAGATTTCTATCATATTGAAAGGCGTCTTTTAAAATGGCAATGGAGCAAGTTGAGATCGAATTTAAACCTCTTTTAGTTGCTTTTGCCACTCTCGGCCTATACGATCCAAGCTGCGTAAGCAAACGGAAATATGTGAATATCATATTATCTATAGTGGGATGTGTCGCATTCCACTTTATATTTAGCTATGCATTGACAGCCATGGTCCACAGTTTTTTGAGCCACAACTCTCGCGAATGGGCCATAGAATTAGCACTGGCCATATCATTTTTCCTGTTCCTTAGTATCTGGCAGTCGTTGTACAGGAAAAGATGGCAGTTAAAAGCATTGTTCAAGAAATTCAGCTCTAATCTTCAAAAGTATGAGAAATTATCAAACGTTGCAACCATGAGAAAGTTAATCTATGTTTGCACGCTCGTTTGGCTGACCTTTTCAATACTAGGTGGTGTATTAAGTACGTGGTTAACTCATAGAACTGAAAACAAGTTTTGGGTCTTTGGTAGTGATGATTTCGAATCGGCTGTTATGTATGCAATCGGCATTTGCATGTTAGAATTTCTGCTAATATTCTTCACACTTTTCATTCCCAGTCTTGTCACGATGCTGTATGTATTTCTCTGCATCTTACTGAAACGGATGCTTGGCCACAGTTTGGGTATCATTGTCGACCACAACAGTCAGACAGAAAATGTTCGTTTTAGAAGAGAAATATTCAAGTTCTCTGCAATGTACAAAGACGTTACGGAGGCTGTCGTACTGATGAACGACGTCATGTCTTTGCCCATATTTCTTTTGCTAATTGTAAACTGTATGTTTATGTTCGTGGCTGTGGCCTTCGCCCTAGGACATTTCGAAGGTAACATTTACAAGTTCTACAGAGGCTGCGCCATCATTGCTCATGTCTTTTCTTATTTATCGATTTCC
The DNA here is from genome assembly GCA_006491805.2 of Dysdera silvatica. Taxonomy (NCBI): domain Eukaryota; kingdom Metazoa; phylum Arthropoda; class Arachnida; order Araneae; family Dysderidae; genus Dysdera; species Dysdera silvatica. The sequence continues at coordinate 13,549 of QLNU02009076.1, forward strand.
CTGTCAGCTTCATATCTTAATCAAATGGATAAGGATCTCAGAACCCAAGTGTATCTTCAAATTCTACAATTATCTGGCCCAGAAGAGAATTCAAAACTTGTTTACAAGATGTTATCTAACATTTTATTAGAAACGAAGCATTGGTACTTACTGCATGGTGCATATTCAACCTCGACAGTACCTTCATTGCTTCTACTTTTGGTGGTTTACTGACATATAGTTTCCTTATTCTGCAGTAACAAGCAGTGGCGCAGTAAAGTGAAGTCCCCGGGAGCTCAAGCCCACATTAGACTTCAAAATACATTATTTCCTCAAAGGCCCTGTAGCATCTAATGCTGCACTTTAAATTTGACAAACTAAATTTGTATACTTTTCCTCGAAGATTAGTTCGGAATACCTCTCTTCTTTTCGAATTAATAGAAACATCTGCCTATGTGACTCCTTCTCTCAAAATCTTTCACCATTTCCTAAATTTCTAAGTTTTCCTGAAATAGTTCAGAGATCAAGAAAGGACCACACAACGGATGTCATGCGGATCCTTTTCTCAATAACATAAATCGCTACTCAAGCGCTTCTTCTCTAGACACTACAGAAACCATAAAATTCCAAAGTTTGACAGTAGGAATGGTCTGGACTTGAATCCTGTCGACGCCTCAAGCTCTTTTATTGCCTCTTGCCGAATGATGTCCAGAAGACCCAACTGCACCTGAAATTCATCTTAATATGCTTGCACAGATTTCTTCAACCAATAACAGTTCTACTTTCCGTGTAACTCTTCCCACCAAAATTTGGACAAAACTCTAAAACGTGCAAAATTTTAGTGTGTTCGAGACTTCGCCCTGAAGTCATTAAATCGCACCCTGTTTTACGCTTCGTAAACAGTTATGTATTTTCTTAACTCGCCTATCAACTAAGAACTCATGTACAGAGCGGCGTATTATCCCTGTCTGGTATAGGAGCGGATTGGAATCCCTCCTCTGAATTGTTTCGTATTCCTGTCACCGACAAATGCTTTTGTATAAGTAGCATTTAAATATGTATATAGCTGTATGTGTGTGCGTGTACTAATAAACAAGAAAAAGCACCAAAAACGCCTCGTCACTGGATACCTTCGTGCGTTACCAAAATTCGTTGATACGCTACAGCCCCCATCATATAATCTTACTTAAAGCCACTTGAGCTCCCTATTGGCACTTGAGTCCCCCATAGCCACTTGAGTCCCCCACAGCCACTTGAGTCCCACATAGCCACTTGAGTATCCACCCCACGAGTTTTTAATTTCTGCGTTACTGAGAACGAGTATCTTGATTTTGTGTGCTTCGAATTAGTGTCAGCAGACATGGGATCACAATTCAGCAGCACCACCATACGCAGCAACTTGAAATAAAGTGGTTGTTTTAACCATAAGAATAGATTTTAGAATGGACGGCTTTCATCTAATGTTGATCTGGATTCGAATCCCAAACGCTGTTACAGTCGTCAACGTGAATTACTTTTAACGCAAACTGCTACTGAAATCCTGATCAAATTGTACAAGCATTCCTGCTCTTTAGCTTTTCTAACACGGACATGGTTAACATGAAATACTGTTTAGCACAAAATAATAATCAATGGCCTTTTGAAAATTTTCACCGCTTAACACGAATTAAACGCGCTTTTCTAATTTTCTCGATGCAATTTTTTTTTAATTCCAAAAGCTGACAAAATAATGTTGTCTTTTAAAGAAGATAACTTCGTTTTATTATCTCTACAGGATTTGAGTGACTAGGTCACTTTAACCAAGGTAGAATGATTTCTTGGTTTTATTTTCATCACCCCTAAATTCACACTATTAGACAGTCAAGAGACGGTTCGTTCTGACGTGTATGTTATGCTGGATTCATTCAAGGTTTAAGTGTAAAAATGAATTGCAAAACACAGAAGTCGTCACATTTAGAAAAAAAAGAAAAAGAAATTCTGAACAATATAAATTATGCAAAGTTGAATAAAACAGAATTTATTGTAAGACTCGAGCTTGGAAAGAGTACTTTATCGACAATCTCAAAAAATCGTTTAAAGTGGAGACTGCCTCTGTAATCAATTAGTTTGAGTATATAATAATTTGTACATATAGTAAAGCAAGTATTTTGACGAATGATGTCCTTTACATAATATAAACTTTAAAGGTCTTTATATATCAGGGTTGTCCAATATACGGCCCGGGAGACACAATCCGGCCCGCTGACAACTGCCTGGAATAAAATAAAAATTCCCAAAACAAAAATTTTATTTTATTTTTTCAGAAATAAGGAAAAACCGCTAGGACAGCATGCATGGGAAACACATTTCCATATGGTAGTTGAACAAAGAAATAGTCAAAAGAAACTGTAAAGAATACCTTTAGTAAGTTTTTTTTTTACGACTCTCTGAAACCGCTGGCCCGCGAGATTCGTGAAAATATTTTAAGTGGCCCGCTGCCTACAAAGGTTGAACAACCCTGTTATATATTATTTTTAATTTTGTTAGTTTATTGTGTTTTTTCAAGACAATATCTTATAAGCGAAATTTAAATTTAAATACTTGACTTTATTGGAGAATCATTAATAAATTATATGATCTGTTTTTTAATAAAATAACTATTTTTACTTTAAGCTATTATTATAGACATTAATTCATATAATATTTTTGCATATGAGTACTAAAAGTACGGTAAGCAAATGTCTATATTTATTGTGCTTACAAGACAACAATTTGAACGGATGTTACCAGCACTAGTGGTAGTATAAAATGCAAAAGACATAATATTGTCATCAAGCTGGGCTTTATATACCTGTTATATAAACTCACATATAACTTTCCACACTGGCTATGAATTAAAATGCTGAAAAGTTTTGTTTTGTTTTATTGTATTGATATTCTCAATATTACCATACCTTTTAAACCAACGGTCGCCAACCTTTCGGATCTCACAGACCACTAAATCCATAATTTTAAATCCTACAGACCACATTTCGTGAATTTAGTGCAATATAAAGGCAAAAATTGTCATTCAGAATATGAGAATTTCTTAAAATATTATTTTTGTTTTATTACTGATAAAACATTAAAATGCACATAATGTCCAGATTTTGCTGCCGGCCACCAGTGGTCTTTGGACCACCGGTTG
>QLNU02009077.1:0-27372 GCA_006491805.2 Dysdera silvatica
AACAATCCATTCGTCCTTTAGCTTACAAGTAACAATCGAGATGTTTAATTGCGAGAGTTAGTTGCCCAACCACACTGCGCATGCGCGTGAACACGACGCCGTCGTCGCCAATTTAATGAGTAAATAATTAGATCTAGCCGAATTTTCTGACATCCAGACAAAAGAGTTATATTATTTATTTATGAAATCGTTGTACAGGTTTTAGAGCGCCTATAGAGTAGAATTCCTATTTTACTAAATCCAAACGACCCGCACTTTATTTACACGAGTATTTAGTTTTCATTTTATTCTCTTGGTGGTTGTAATTACACAACAACATTTTTGAATTCATTGTACGTACATACCAAAAAATGTTCTATTATTTTGCCGATTTTATATGAGAATTGTGGGAAAATGATGCGAGTTATGACACCGCATCAAGTGACTCAAAAATAGACTTGCTTGTATTTTAATCTGCATTCATTCTTAAAGTTATTCGTAAAAATATTTAAATTGTTTTTGTCGTAATAAGAAATGCATAGTAAATATAGAAAATAGTAGACAATATAGTATTTATATTCAAAAACATGGCTGGTAAAGATACAATTACAATTTTGTTTTATCATTCAAAACAAATATTGGCCGAATATCGTATAAATTATAAGTAAATCGAAATGGTAGTCGCATTTTTATACAGATTTTTGTATTTACGGTTACTCGATGTATCGAGTCAGGTTTAAAAACCATCGAGAGGTTTCGAGAGTTCCAAATAATCGAAACAATCGACTGACGCAACGCTGCATTTTTTTTTCCTTTTGTGGACATTCGTTCAATGTTTTCGGTAAAAAATGTTTCATATTTGTTTTCTAGCGTACGACTACTATGTCACTTTAATTGTATTATTATGGTATACAAGTTACAGTATTATGTTTAAGTTATAGATTATAGTATATAAATTGTTCTGTTGTAGTGTTTAGAATACAGTATTATATTTAAACTACACTGTTGTGGTACTGTGGTACAATGAAACCTATTTATAACGATAATAATTCAGAAGCGGCCTAAGAGCTTAAGAGCCTCGGCGAAGGAAAATTGTGTGAATCCCATGTTTGAAAACTTTTCCAAATGTTCCTGGTTGACGGGGAGGGATAGAAACAAATAAAGAATATATATATTTAAATATACTAATTATCCTATATTCGAAAAATAATTCAAGCGTCTGTAAGAGAAAATAATAATATCCAATTTGAACACCGCGACTTCTTTTTGCAGATCATACTTGGCGTTATTTAATAAAATATTTGTAATTAAGCAGTTCCAAAATTTCAATATTTTGGTGCGACAACCCTTTTGCCCATAAGGGAGATTTCAAGTATTACGTAAGTATATTGTGGGAAGGGGGTTGCCATTAAGCTTATTTTCCTGTGTAAGCCACTGTTAATTTTTGCTTACCGGAGTGGTGGGGGGGGGTTTGAAGTGGCTAAAATATTGCTTATGTAATACTTGAACTCTTCCTAACTGAAGTTCTTCGGAAATACTTGATTGATACTGTTCGCGTACTTTTTACGTTTACAGCGCAGTAGGTAATTTTTGTTTGGGTTGTGACTTGGGATTGACGAATTAACGAGACCTCCAAACGAAAAATTTATCGAGAATTTTCTTAGTAGTGTAACCGTCTCTCCTCCTCATAATAAAACTTTACTGTACTTTTGAAAACAAAAATCATTAAATAGTGTTAAGAAATCGAGTTCATTGATAGAAGCATTTTTCACAGATACAATTTCTATGGAAGACAAGTTTTCTTGGCACACTGTACATCGCAGAGAAGTTTTGTAAGAGTTTCGGTCAAAAAAAAGCTCAGCTCAGTGGTAGCACAGTAACCGGAATCATTAAGTGAATGCATAATACAAAATAAATAAATAAAAAATAAATTTAGATAAATTTAATTTAAATCGCTTTTAATGATACAAGCATGGCGCAGGTTAATTAGGTACCATTGTCGAGAATATTTTTACTTTTTTCACAAAGTTCCATACCATTAATGACAGAGGAATAATTATTAAAGTAGTTTGAACATCTAAACATTTGTTTCTAAAAATCCTCAAGGCAGTGACGCAGCCAGAATATTTCCAAGGGGAGGAACCCAGTGGTGCAAGAAATTTTTGGGGGAAAAAATGGCTAGGGGACATACCAATTACAGTTGTTTTTTTTTGTTCATTTACCGTTATTAAATTACTAGTAATTCTACAATGCAAGATACTATAATAAATGGAAATTATAGTAAATTTTGCTTATGCATTTTTATAATGGCCAGCCCTTGTTTTCCACAAAAAGTCACCGTTTTAGTAATAGCTTGAAATAACTTGATTGTGCAAAACTTGCTTTTGATTGCCCTCTGTCCACTACTTGATCTACAGAAGCCTTTTTACCTTTCGCGACCTTTAAAACTTACCGGCATCGTAAACTGAATTCTTATGACAGAGAAAAGTTCTATGCTGGCTAAACTTCCCCAAGGTCTTCTTCCAATTATTAAACTCTTTTGAAACAAGTTGACCTGTGGCTTGTGTCGATCTTAACCGACCTCATGGGATGACAATAGAACATACAAATTTGCTATAGTTACTGTATGTTACCTTTGGGTAATCTAGACAGTTATGCTTACTCAGTTCAGATGAGAAGAACTTCCGACTGTGGTGAGATTTTCCTTGACTTTATACAGCACTAGTGTTAAGGTCGTGGAAAAATTGTAATTTGCATATAGTTACCAAAAACGTTTTAGCACCGTTAGCCTGTCTTCATCAGTGAGGTTAGGTTTTTTGACATAATTAGAAATATCTGTAAGAATTTCCATTTCAATTGCTTTTGTCTATCTTTCCCACTTGGGAATATATTTGAAGACAGCTCCTAGCCACTGCTGTTGCTTGCCTCAACGGCAGTCTCTCTGATGTCACAAGAGTTCAGGGAAATGTCGTTGGGATCGTTGCTATTTTCAATTTTACTAATTTAAAAAAAAATAATTTCAGTGTTGGTTGGCGTAATAAATTTTCGCTTTGTCAGCCCAAGAGGGAGGCCCAGCCCCCTATGTGGGTGCGCCAGTGCCTCACGCACACCCATCATCCTAAACACTTCGACTGTTTATGTTTTTGCGTTTTCACATGTCCAGGTTCAAACTTCTTACCTCTATTTCGACCTCAACAGTTTGCCGATGAAGTCATTTTCACTTCGAGATATTATTTGATCAAATATTTATTATTTACATATACTAACAAACCACGGAAAGCTTCTAAAAAATATAGACATATTTAGTATAATCAACTGAAACACGCACAGATTTTGACCAAACTCCAAGCAGCTCTCTTCACCAATGCTAGCAAAGTTTACGTAGTTTTATAAATCACTACGTTTTACCCCAATTTTAAATACAAGATTAGGATTGGCTGCCTGTTAAACAATGGTTGTTTCATTAACTATAGTGACAGTATAAAAACTTTTCAAATAATCTATTTTTTGTTATCACATTATACACATGCCTATCTATCTGAGATCTATTTTCACGTTAATTATCACACGTTTTTCTCCACATTCGCAGGCCATAAATTAAACCTCATTTCCCGCTACGTAACATTCTATATTAATTCCCTATTATATTTTCAACAGGGAATTTTTTTACACTATTTAAAATTGTTACTCATAAAGTTATTCCATTTTTTTAATATGACAAATATCGTAATTTTCAGAAAAGTTTTTAAAAACTTAAAATTAACGCAACTAATAAAGTATTGTCTTCTGGGGGAGCGAGGCGTCTTACCCTAAAGCCACCTATGAATAAATCTGCCTATAACGACGACCCGTAACGGTAAATCCGTCCATAATATTTTCCGTAGTCCTGACAAATACAGTGTGCCTCCATCTGGCTCAACTTGGTCCGTAGCGATATCTTTTACCAATCACTAAAATATCGTTCAAAATAGGTTTCATTGTATTTAAATTCAGTGTCGAAGTGTAAAATGTATGTATGTACAGTGGAACTTAAATTCAGTGTTGAGGTGTGAAATGTATGTATGTACAGTGGAACTTAAATTCAGTGTCCAGGTGTGAAATGTATGTACAGTGGAAGATCGTTTATATTTTTTATGACATACAGTGGAACCTAGAAAAATGACCCCCTTGATAATGTGACCACTTTTTATAAGAGAGAAGTGGTGGAGTCTTAGTCATGTCAATACCAAAGTCTGACATGTAAAGTGACCATCCGTCTATGGTGGTCCAGTCGCAAGGGTGGTCGATTTAGGCAGGTTCTACTGTACAGGTTTAACAAAAATAATAGTAATATATACATACCTTTAATATAAATTTAACTCTTAATTTAATTATTTCCGCCTTTTAAAGTCAATACTTGCATTGGGGAACAGGGGACCCATCTCCCAAGGTAGGTATTAGGGTTCCATAGGCCCCCAATTTCAAACAAAATGCTTTTTACTGGTATATTGTCCCCCACCCCCAACTCCCAATATTTTTATGCCGTCGATGCCCATGGCAATCAGAACAAAAAACATCCCCTTTAAAAGGTGACGTTATTCTGTTCTCCTATGCAACTCTATTTCAAAGAAAGAGCAGAATTAGAAGAAAAAAAAATACATCAAGAAACTTTGGAAACACGCGGAGGAAATTTTCCAAGGACAATTAATTGCCAGTTTACGTTAAAAGAACTAAAAGTACAGGAATTCCTATACAATTTGACTGGGATTCAGAACACAGTTTGTGTTAAACGAGGTTCGACTGTATTGGCGAAGTTGAAATACACATGTAACAACAAAAATGTAAACTATAACTGTATATTAAACAAAGTGCTCAAATTATTCAATATTATATGCATTTTTATTTTTAATTTTTTAAAACGTTATGTAAGAGTTTGAAGGCGCATGAAGACTCTATAATGCATACTGCTGGGAAGAAGACACCTAGAAAATTGTTAAGACTAGTTTACCTTGGAACTGTCGACTAAACAAAATGGGATAAGGGCAGAGAGATCTGGGTACAATCGGCAAGCTCTATTGGAAGTACCTTCGTTTATTAAATTTGTACAGAACTTGCCATTGCTATCATATTTGGCAAGCAATCGCCCAAAAAGCCAGCCATATACAATAGGCAGCAAACACAAATGAAATTTTAAATAGTAAATAGGTTGTTTAGCAGAAACCTCAGAAACTTGTAAAAAAAAAGTAAAGCATAGCAACCTTTTTCTTTTTGTGTTACTAATCGTGGGATCTTCGCAACTCCCCTGATTCTGTGCTACACGAGGTGAGACTGTACATTTAAATTTAATATGAGAACAAATTAAAACTGTAATGGCAATAAATGTGTTGAAAGTACATTGAAACGAAACGATGTAATGAAATCAGATGAGAGTGGAAAAACCAATATCAGATAAAAAAAAATATCATGCATAAATGAATATCATAAAATGTCATGAAAGCAAGTTAAATGATAATGTTGATGATAGCAGAGAGAACAGTAGTAGTGGGGTGATTCATTTCCTCACTGTGTTTTTAAATTGTGATTAATAGCTATCAAAATATAAAGCTTTTATTTATTAATACAAACATCGATGAAAAATGAATGTGATTGAATTTTGCATTTGCTTTAATTATTCATAAACACAGATTGATTATTCTCAATAAAAATGTGTAAAAGTGTAGAAAAGTAAAATATTAACAAGATAATATAGTTAATAGGAAATAATACAAACACAGGCATCACATAAGTGCAACCAATTAAAAGGATTTTGTAAATAATATATAAACCAAAGGAATAAATGTTATTTTTAATCTCTTTAAGAGCTTTTGGCATATGAATATTACGTGTCTCATTAATAAAAATTAATTATATAATGTATCTAACTATTTGCATTGTTTATTGGATCTAAACAGAAAAGCTCCAAAATATTGTTAACAAAATGCGAACTAATTTTGCCATTGCATAAAGCTATAAGTATAGAGCTATAGGGCCAGAGCCTCCCTCCCCACAAATAATTTGAAATAAATTGCAATCTTACATATATTGCAACGTAAAAATAATATGTGCTCGGGCTCCTCCAACAATTTTGAAAACTCTACATTTATTATCTCATGGTTTATGTTAGAGCAGAGTTCTCACCAGCACCGTAGAATTCTCAAAATTATTGGGGGGGATGGGGGCTCAAGCACATTTTATGTATGTTTACAGTATACATGTATTACAGTATATGTAAAATCTCAATTTATTTCAGATTATTGGGGGCCCAAGGGTACCACTGGCCCATATAACTCTAGGCTTATGGTTCCCACAGGCCCATATAACTCTACGCCTATGGTCCCCAATCATGTTAGAGAAAAAAATTGTCTTTCCCGAAGAAACTTCCCGACCAATCACAAACAAAACTTTCAACTGAAATTCAGTTGTGGGGGAAGTGGCTTCACATTTGTGGAAAATTTAACTATTCAAAACAGAAGTTAAGGAGATTTTCCCATGACTTTTCCAGATTTGACCATAAAATCATATTTTTCTCATTCCCATGGATGATTTCATTCTTATAGATTATTATTCCCCCATTCCTATGGATGATTTCAAATTTCCTAATAATTTCAGGTTCCCTCAGATGTCTGAGAACCTTGTAGAATCCATGTTTGCCCCACAGTAGATATGAGAAAATTCTGTATTGACCGCTAAACCCCACAATCAAGCATTGGAATGATGTAATCCAAAAATCTGTAGTTCGAACTCATCCTGGGAGTGTGAAAAATTTTGTTTTCTCTGGCTATTATGCGGAAAAAAAAAAAAAAGAGTCAAACTAAATCGTGATCATTACCACTTCCATAACCTCCTTAAATTCCCCAAAGAGATCTCTTTTGTTTCCTAAAATTGAGTTTAAACATAATTTTCACTATAGTAATGAACTTAGGAGTTCGCTGCACCATATATACAGGGTGATAATGCAAAAAAGCCAAGGTAGTTAGGAGGTTCTAGTAACTGTAATATTGAAACATCGAGGTGAAGTCCGAGATTTAAACTTCTAAAAGATATGGACTTCAGATGAATACAGGCAAAAAGTACTTGAACTCTTGTGGTTATGGCTAGAGGACTCAAATGTCAGAAATTTCCAATAACAACACTGGTTTTAATAGAAATAAAATACAGGGTACCAGGGAGGAAATTACACAAAATGGTTAAACACTGGTAAAATAGCAATGAAAAAGATCACTCAAGCTTTCGGACGCGTCAGCAGCAGTCCTTCATCAGGAGTAATGACGATGTTATGTTTCTGTCTCTTTTTATACTTGAAATTTCTGGAAAACCCTTCATCAGAGTAGTCCCGCAGAATGGAAAAACCCAGTGGGAAACAATGGGAGGCCTCCACGCTCCAAAAGCTTGATGCGATCTTTTTCATTGCTATTTACTAGTGTTTAACCTTTTATGTAACTGGGTTTTAATTTCATTGTGATCAGCATGGAGAGAAATGACAAACACCATTAATTTATATTCGTTTGCTTGAAAAATGGCTGAAAAATAGCACTTTCAAATTTAGTAAGAACTTTCAGGGAAAAAAATAATCAGTACATGAGAATATTTAATTAATAAAAAGTGAGTCTGTCCCACTTAAAAATATTTATGTTCATTTTCTAATTGCCATTTTGGATAGTTTAATGTACATCTTGAACAGTTCAAAATAAAAAATATTTTTTGGGAAGTGGATCCCCCACTTCAGAAAGTTTAATTCCCCTTTAATAGACTATTTGTCTGAAAACTAGTGAAAGTGAGGTTTTCCCACCCTTTAAAACCAATAAGTTCTTTTATGACACAAGAACAATGGCGATCATATTGTGCTAGGACTTACAGTTTTTCAAGGAACAAAAACCTCGGCTATCTTAGGGAATCAGAATACGGAAGAAAATATGGTAATCACTCAAAACCAACAAGAATCAAATATGGATATCCAATATGGGAGTAAAACAAGTTACTTCTATGCTGCTGTATGACTTCATTAACTTCAGAGGTTATTACCTTCAAACCAATCACTTTCATGCATAAAATCTGTCAAATTTAAAAATAGACAGTTATTTCGACACTGGCTTAAGGTTTAACAAAACACATTTCACGAACACGGTTCCCGAAATGTAGTGTTTCTTTTTTAAACCTTACGCCAGTGTCGAAATAACTGTTTGTTATGGAATCTCCTGGTGAAACTCTGTATTGTTTCGTCTAAAAATAAAGAATCAAAATGAAATGAAGATAACCATACGCACATAGAATTTAAACTTTCATTAAAGGCTAAATGTTCAAACACATGTCAGTAAATTTTACATAAAAATTTGGACATGAAGTTATCAATCTATACATGATCTATTGCTACGATACACATGGTTTTCTCATAAATCTGTATTATACATGTACGCATTACAATTCAATGCAGTTTGGTGCGACAAGAAATATACTGCAAGACAAAGTACCACAAAATAAGCTCCATTCAAACATTCAATTCTCAAGAAATATAAAATGTATAAATTGCACGCTTGGGAAGAAGTTCACAGCTTTTTGTGATGCCAATATGAAAAACTACGAAGTTACACACAGTTAAGTTTCTGCTTTCATTTTTATGAACTTTTAAGATACGCACACTTAAAGGAATAATGCTGGGTGAAATAGATGGGTAATCCAGGGGGTAAAATACAGGTACAGTAGGCTCTCTCTGAACTTGTCCCTCCATCAGATTTGGTTGAAACCAGTTTTCACTGCTAATTTTTAGTGAAACACCAGCTTTTCACTGAAGCTTCATCATCGTTTTTAAAACAGTGCAATACTATTTTGCTGCAGTATGAATTTTCGCTTAAATGATAATTGTTGTGTTAAAGACAATTTAGAAGTGCTCATTATATCTCAATTTTATTATTCTTTAACTATGGACGGTTCAATTTTTGAATTAACTGGCTAAATCACTAACTGGCCAGGTTCCCGTCATAACCAGTTAAGAGGAGGGAGGAAGGTCCACTATGACTCAAAATCTATACAGGAATGGGGAAAACAAACTATTTGTGGCAGTGGAAATTTTTTCAAGTGTTTATGCTTCACAGCACAAGAGTGGGAAAAGGCCCCGTCTTGCACAAGACAAGGTCTATGTCTCAAGTGTATAAACATGTTGGCCCCTCTTTTTCCTAATAATGGTATATTTTGCACATGCTGCATTTGTTTTAATGTTTACATTCTAGGACAGGCCAATGGATAATCTGAAAAGGGATGTATAGCTTAACACATTATCATGATAAGCCCTGCCTTCTTTTGATTCAAGAACCTCTGCCATGCATCATATCACTTCTCATACTTTAACGCATGGAGGGTAGGATAGGTGCTACATCATTATGGCTTCGCCATACCTCTTCTGGAAATACAATTCCGCTCGATCGGATAACCTTTCCAAATCATCTCTGCATACAAAACAACAAACCTCGACATGATGGAGTTAATCCAATTTTATTTTCATGAAAAGGCCATGATAGTTTAATATTGTTTATTAAAATGCCAGAGGGCCAGGATTTTCCACATTCATAAGCCATCAAACTATAAATTCGGTACAAGCAACATACCTTCCACGTAGATTAAAATTGCTTTCATTATGCAACTTCATTTCAGTCTCCTAAATTGACATCGCGTAATGAAAAGTCCAAGACTGCAAACTGAGTTAATCATGACTGAATATTGTTTTAAAGCAATTTATTCCTAAAATTATTTATTCCTTCATTAAATGAAAAACTAAACCTTAACCACACTTAATGAATTAACTTTTTTCCCACGGGCACTGTATTTACGATATGGATGACTTTTTCAAAGAATTTGATTTCAGTATTTTCTCTTCTTGTATTGCATATTCGCTTCTTATGCAATTTTTTGTTTCGAATAACAAGCCTACCTTTTAAAACTACTTTTATCTACGGACATTGTAGTTGCTTAGAAGAATTTTTTTAATGATGCAAGCTCAGCAAGGGTTGTGCTGCACCAAACGAGGTACACACCAGAGATGGATGAAATCGTTCTTTGCTTCCTGAATCAATAAACTATTCTGCCTGTCTCTAAGACAGTGGTTCCCAACCTTTCTCAAGCAGCGACCCACATTTATAGCAGTCAAGTAATCCGCGACCCCACTTTTATAGTAACCAAAAGATCCGCGACCCCCTCTATCCACCGCAGTCACATTTGCATAATAAAAGCACTTTTAACAGAGTAAAGAAAACACATTAAATATAAAATGTTATTGCGTTAATTATATATGTTGCATTATGTATATTATATTAATTATATATGTTGCATTATGTATATTAAATTAATTATATATGTTGCATTATGTATATTATATTAATTATATATATGTTGCATTATGTATATTATATTAATTATATATGTTGCATTATGTATATTATATTAATTATATATTAACGTATATTATATAAATTTAATCACCATTAATAATTATTGAAATGTGTGTAGCCATGTTGAAATATAAAAGCATTGGAAACATTTGGTATGAAATTCTTTATAAAAATAATTGCAACTAAAATTAACTGCAATAACCCCACAGAAACCTATTTGCGAGCTTTCGGTGGGTCGCAACCACTGCTACAAGAGATAGAATAGTCACATTGATTTCGTTAGTGACCAATTTTGTACAACTTTTGCACACACACACAACCAAGAAATAGCATCACTAAGAAAAGAATTACCCAGTCAATCCACACAATAGGGACAACTAGAAATTTTAAAATTCAGAAGTATCGACATCAAGAATTACGAAAAAACTACAAATACACAAGTTAAAGCAAATAGAGTTATGATAGTTAATTATTTTTGTGACATTGAACACTAGCAGAAACTTACAAATCGGCGCAAGTAGATATTAAAAACGACGTTATAAACAAGCACAAATTTTGACACAAACCCATTTTTGAAGCCAATGGGCTTTTAGACAAACACTACAGTCTGGACCACTCAACGATGATCTTGGAAGCCAAAAATACGTTTTTAAATCTAGCCCAGTCTATGAATAACAGGTTGTACATTTGATGCATATAACTACTTCACCTTACAAACAGGCAATGCACACACGATTCCATACAAAAATAGGCTAAAGACGAGAACGCCAAACCACAAAAAACACTAATTGCACCAAAGAGAGAGTGAATTACAAATTTACACACATGTGCACATAATTTCCAATTGCAAAATACGCAGAGGGAAAAAAATTACAAATTAAAAAAAAAAAAAATGCCCGAAAATTTCATCATAGATTAGTCCATGAATAAAAATAAAACATATATTCCTTTTAATAAAACAAAATCTACAAACGGCATCTGAAATCAACTATTATTTACATTTATAACAAAAATGGCATGGTACCACAATTTCTAACAAAAGACGAAAATTAACAGAGTGAAAAAAAAATTTGAATTCCTGAAATATTGAAAATGTGAACTTTGAAAAATTGGAAACGTGTATAGCAAAATAGATGGTGAAAAATAATGTATATAAAATGTCTCTTCGGCCTGAAGATAATACTTGGTAACAATAAAGGGCAGCAGATCAAAAGGCACGATGAAGCATCCATTGTTCAATCATCCTCAAAAGCGATTCAAATAAAAAGCATTAAAGTCAATCAATTGCAATTTTCCAATAATTCAGCATTAAGTCTTCCTTTAAGAAAATATGTGCTTATCGACCAAGTATACTCCATTACATGGCTGCATGGGCAAGCTTCATTGACTGTAGAAAAAAAACACATAATTACATATTGGCAAACTACTGGCTGTAATAATATAAATACATACATACGGTAAAACTGTTATGAAATTATATTCAAAGGACCATTAGAAATTGACACAAAGATTGATAATTAGTTATACACAAATAATCTACAAGGGGAGCAGAATTTTGACATAAAAGCCAAGTTCTCGTTAACTTTGTGTTTTATGGTGCCAGGACAGCAAAGGTCACCTTGCTCCGGGACCTATAGTTTGCCAAGGAATCTGAACCCTTCAAGGCCTAGCGGAACGACTCTGAACTACAATGAGCAGTTTGTCAGTTTCGTTTCTTTCCTGGCATTCTTTTGTCATTATTTAGATGTCATTGCAACATAATTTGACTGTGTGTATATATAGGAAATACCGTAAAGTCGGAATTTAAAAATGTGTGTGTGTGGGGGGAGGGGGGATTGGACAATGAAAAACATACGTGAGTGATGTTCACTCCTGTGAGTTGGCTCACGACTTGCGGAACTTTAGCGATGATATCCAAAACTTCTCCAGTTAGCTTGCTAGCACCAATTTCACCTTTTCCAGTTGACACCATGGTCACTTTCCTGCACTGTGTCAAAGGAGCGGACACTTCAGCGGCGATCTGCAAAGAGAAAACAACAGATATAGCAAGTTTACAAACACAAAGCGACAGCTTAAAAGAAAATAAGTAAAAGGGGGAACATAAGAAAATACATATAAAGGATGTATAAGGATACATATAAAGGACAGTACATGTAATTCTGTGAAGAATTCGCCAGGATCACAAAACACTATCATTAAAAGGAAATCCACGTTAATTAGGATGTCGCTATTGGGAGAATTTAGTGTATATTAACACCAAAATATGTTTTAAAAATGAGATTTTTAGAAGTGTTGTGAAGAAGTACCTTTGGAAGTGTTTCCAAAAACATGTCAACCATAGCAGCATCCTTATATTCCTTAAAGGCATCTGCTTTCTTGGCCATTTGTTCTGCCTCAGCTTTTGCCTTAGCTTCAACAGCAAAAGCTTCAGCTTCGCCTCTCAACTAAAGAAAATTAAAAAAATAATAATTTTAAAAGAATTAATTAATAATTTAAAAAAAAAATGAACAGTACTACATTCTAGTTAAAAAATTTTTTTTTTTTCTTACACGAATGGCCTCAGCTTCAGCCTCTGCTTCTAGTATTACTCGATTTCTGTATAACGAAAATTCCAAAAATACATTCCACACAAATCCAGATACATAAAATTAAACTTTTATAAAATAAAAATTAAATGTGGGGACATTTCTCATAAACATTCACACTGAGAAACATTTAGAAACCAAATCTAAGTTACTGGCAACCCAGTTTAACCTTAGAAAATACCACACGAAGACAGAGAAATGTTAAATGATGGTGACAGTACTACAATTGGCCACCTATCTTTTCCGGACCATGATCTGGACCAGTAATTACATTTTATGTAACCAATCACATCAATATAGTTAACATCTTTGATGTTTATCACAAGTTTTGTGACCCCATCAAATTACTTTGGGAGAGTTCAAGTATTAAGTAAGCAATATTTTGGGCATTTCACCCCCTCCCCCCCCAGTAAGCAAAAATTAACATAGGAAAATAAGACCAATGGACACCCTTCTCCCAAGGTGCTTACGTAAAGCTTGAACATTCCCTTAGTGGATTATCTAAGCTGGGACAGACAGCTCAATGCAACCATGCACCATTTTTCTTTCAGCAAACAATATATTTATTTTTGCGACATTTTCCCCTGAAAGCTTCGTTAGCCAAAAGGTCTCGTCTTAAACTATCCAAAGTGCAAAAGTTCACACACTGATGCTACTAGATGGCAACATTATTATTCAATAAGCACTGTTAAAATTGCTTCTCAGATTAAAAATATTTTGTGCATATGATGCTTAAAAGTTAAAATAATCGGTATTTATAAATTTAATTGATGTTTCATTGGACAAACCCACAGATTTCAAGCAGAAAACACGATTATTTAGAAAATTAAACTATAATATTAAAACCATTAATATTTTAGTTTAAAATTAAAATAATTAGTTTAAAATTAAAATAATTAGTTTAAAATTAAACTACCATATGAAATGCTTACGTAAATATGCCCACAACTAACGATTTCACTCGAAAGCAATCCTCCAAATTGCTTCTGATCAGCGTTACAAGTCCCACCCTCAATCGATAAAAATATTGCAAAGCATTAGTTTGACCTCAGATAAAATTTCAGTTAGACAAACACAATTTTTGCTGAACCTTTATGATTAACGCAAAAAAAAAGGAAATGTGTATTAAAATTTTGCTTTAAATTGATGTCAGGTAAGCAATGCTTACATTGCTTTTATAGATCGCATGCCCCTGCCATGTACATATAACGATCACAGCTCTTCCAAAGATTCAAATCCAAATCAGCTGTGTTTAAAAAATTAAGTCATAATGAACATTTTCCTTCTTCAATTCTTTTAAATCAATGCCAAAAGTCGTTACCTATTGGCCTCGGCCAGTTTTTCCAGTTTGTATCGTTCGGCTTCAGCGGGACGTCGAACTGTAGCCTCGAGCTCTTTCTCTTTACGCAGAATTTCCTGCTCCTGCACTTGTATTTCCTGTGTTCGTTCAATAACCTTCACTTGCATTTGCTCTTCCTTGATGCGCTGGCGAGTTTTAGCCGCTTGCAAGTTGTAAGCCAAATCTGATTCTGCTTTCTGTTAAAAGATGAACACCGGGTAAGTTGTAAGAAATTGCATACAAAATACTAATTACAAAAGCCACATACTAAAAATTACTAAGACACTGAAAAGTCACAGGGACATTGGAAACAGGGGTGGGCAGTTTCCATCTCTTAAGAATGAAATGGGTAATTTTGCCCAAAGGATACAGATGAGCAGAATCAACCACTTCATTCAGAAAAAAGCAAAACCAATCGCCAACTAGGTTGTGTGAATTTTTATGGTGCAAGGACAAGGGCCATTCTGCACCAAACAAGATAAGACCATAAATGCAGTTTTCCCTGAACTGGGAGTTACAGAACATGCTGGAAAGCTACAGAGAGATGTTGGAAGTTACAAGGATGAACTGGGGACTACAAAGATACACTTGAAACTACAGTGACATATAAGAAGTTGAAAAGATACGTAAGAATCTACAAGGACATATTGAAAGCCAGAATCAAATGTTCACACAATATACAATAATAAAATTTAAGATATACCTTTGTGTTAACTTCCATATCATAGGCAGCCTTCTTCAATTCAAAATCCCTTTGTGCTTTTGCTATCTCTGTATCGTTGAGATAGCGGGCGGCCATTCTTTCTTCTTCAGCAATAGCTTCCTACAAACATACAACATCGTCACAACAATTACTACAGCAGCCTCGCATTTTCACGAACCTCCAATTTTTACAAACTACATGTTTTTACGAACAACTGCACTGGCTCTGGAAAGTACTCCACAGAAGTCATGCTAATTCCTATTTATGAACTTTTGATTTAAATTAATAAAATCGAGAGTGCAATGTACATCTGTTTAAATCTCCTTATGCAAACTACAGTTAAAATGCAACAAATGCAAATGAAAGCTTGTAAAATGTAGTTGTGCGTATGCACTTGCAGTACTTTTAAGATAACTTGTAAATCAAAATATGTAAAAGGTATTTCTGAAGTAATATTGTAACGTTTGAATAATGGATAGACAAAATCTTATGGTATTACTGTATCTCTATTACATGTATAATATTTTCATATAACAAACATATCAGCAATAAGACTATAATGTAATAACATTCCGTTCCCATTTCGCCTCTTAAAGTAAACTACAAGAAGACCTTACAAGATTCAATGCAAGATTCCTACATTCAATAAAATGATATGCACTAAATATTTAAACATGTATATCATGGTTACCTTAATTTGTGAATCTCGGCGTGCTTCCGCTTCACCCATTCGTGCATCTCTCTTCACCTCAGCAGTACGAGCCATGCCCAAAGCTTTCAAATATCCCTGTTTAAAAGAACAAATTACGATGTGACACCGAACTTACTCATTTCTGACTTATGATGCAAGAATAGCTGAGATCATGTTATGGCAGAACCTATATTTTTCTAAAGCAAGCAAACTTCTATCATCTGCAGAATTAAGCCGCAAATACAGATCAGTAGGGGCAAAAATGACAAGTACAAGACTCAGTACAGGATAAATGATTTGAGCAAATTTACATCAAATGTGCACTAACCTCTTCGTCGCTAATGTCTTTGATAGTGTATGATACTACCGTAATTCCCATGTTAACTAAATCAGAAGAAGCCACTTCGAACACCTGCTTCGAAAACTTTTTACGATCTTTATAAATCTCCTAAATAAAATTAAATGAATGGATCAAAGCAATGATGGAACATACACTAGCAGAGTCAAAACTAAAAATAGGAAAAAGGTCAATAATAAGACATCCATTTTTTTTTTTTTGGGGAGGTAATAATTTGGGCACATCTATATGCCCATGACCATTTCTTTTAAATCCACAAATGTGACATGAAGTGCTCATGATATATACATATATAGAAGTAGTAAGGTGCATATACATTGATAGCAGGAACGGGTGTATGTGGTACATACACCCTCATCTCGAGACAATCATTAAGGCAAAGTATTAAATACAGGCACTGTAGTCCGGGGTTTGGTTCCCCAGGCCTTAAGAGGTTCGGATTCCTCTGAAAACAGTAGGTCCCAGCGCAGCATGACCACTGTAGTCTTTGAGCTGTAAAACAAACAAACAACAACAATTAAATACAGGTTTTAAAAAATACTGGGTCTCAGGTCACTGTAGTGACTATAAAGTTCGATCTGACCACCCTAATTATTCTTTACATTATTTTTTTCCACTCGAAATGTTACTTTTTTCCTTCTTCTCTAAAGTGAGAAAAAAAGTGAAAAAAGAAAACAGTGAGAGAACTTGTCTCTTCCTGAGGCTCATAGATAGGACTGGGCAATGTATCGATACATCGTAAAATATCAACATAAAATACATATTGTTTGTGATATCGATTTTTGATTCGGCGATGTATTGTGATGTGGCTTGAACGATGTGCGTGATATCAAACGGATGTCTTCCTAAACTGATGCGATTTGAGCAGTGTGCGTGGTCAAACTGATATAGATTGAATGATGTCAAGCCAGTGCCTTTCACACACCGATGTAGACTGAGGGATGTATACAAGTGCGATATCAAACCGATCTTACAAAACCGATATATCCCAATGGCAATATTGGTACTTTCCATTCCGATGTTAATATCTGTGCTTTCTGCACATTGGCAATTGTTCTTGTAGTGAAATCGGTTTGCATTTTCTAAACACAGACACAGACTCGGCTGATCCGAGGCCTGATTTGGATCACTTTTGTGGGGCCTCTCTTATATAGGTATATAATAATAATGTCACATGTCAAGGATGTATCACAGTGGAGGAGGCCCGGAGCCCCCCATGCTTTTTCTAGGTTACTGTTGAAGCTATGAATAAGATATTTTATATTTAGAGAGTGTACATGAGAACACTTGAAATGTTGCAGGTTAGGGCCATATCGAAGGGGGCTGGGAGGCCCCATCCTTTTTCTAGACTGTTCTTGTAGTTACAATTACAGTATTCCGTATTCAGAGAACATACATTAGAGAAATTGAAATGTCGCATATCAGGGCTGTGTCGTGGAGGCCCAGAGCCCCCATAATTTTTCTAGGCTGCTACTGGAGCTACGACTACCAAATTCCGTATTCAGAGAGAGTACATAAGGGCAATTGAAATGTCGCAGGACAGGGCTGTATCGAGGGCCGGAGCCACATCCATTTTCTAGGCTGCTATTGGAGTTGTGACTATGATACTTCGTATTTAAAGAGTGTATGTGAGGGCACTCAAAATGTTGCATGTCAGGGAAGGCTCAGAGCCTCCATCACTTTTCTAGGTTGCTATTGTAGCTACGACTACGATATTCCGTATTCAGGGAGTGTACATGAGGACAATTAAAATGTTGCATGTCAGGGCTGTATCAGAGAAGGGTCAAGAGCACACTTGAAATGATCGCAATCATTTTATATGATTGCGGTTACTCAAGGTGAGATTTTAAAGAAAAATTAAAGAAACTACTACCCAATACATACACCTATATTTGCGATTTAATGAACCAACTAGTAACCAAATAAATGGGTTTATTGCAACTTCTATAAAGGGTTTATCAGAGTTATTAGAAGATGAGAATGATTCTTTGGATAAACCAACAATAAGTTCAAAGAGAAAACCTGAAGTAGAATTGAATAACTATTTGATAATGCTGAAAGTGAGCTTAGAAACAAACCATTTAATATGATGGAAATCGCATCGCACGACAACTTTTTTTTTTAAATACCAAATTGGTATTTTAAAACAAACACTGGGAGGCCTGTCGAAGGACATAAATGCAATGCATAAAGTATGTATAAATTGTATATTTATGTATTTAGTAGGATCTTATTAGTGCTATTTTTTTTCCCCCCACAAAATTAGATTGTGCTGTTTTTCTGGCTCCTAAGATTTCAAGGGATTCTTCAATGCCTGTATTAAATGTTATTTTGTGATATTCATTACTAAGCTTTAATGTCTAGCAGCAGAGCATGTTCTCCTCATAAAAACATAGGGGAAAATTATTTCTATCATCCAATACCTTTATTTACTTATTTTTAATTCCACTTTTACATTTTATACCCTTATATGGCTTCTTAACCTTGAAATGATGTTCGAAAACCATAGTACATTTATATAAGATCAAGCCTATTATGAACTGAATGCAACTTCATAATACACTCTAAACCTGCACTTGCAACATCACATGAATAGGGAACGCTAACAAGAGAAGAGGGGGCACAACAAGTTGCACTCCTATGAAACTTTTTTTTTTACATGAGCATTAGATCTATGTACAATATGAAAACAGATATTTTCATCAATACATCACTATCGCTGGAGTGCCAGAAAAGATGCTCAATTCAGGGAGATGTTGATTAACTGATAGTGTACTTGTATGGAACTGGATACTATCCAAACTGAAGAATTACTCATAGCTTGTAGCAGATAGCCATTCAGTAGCGAGCAGAATTTTTTGAGCCCTAACCATTGTGCAACAAGCTTCAAAGTTTAGGAGGGTATGGGCTACAACCCCTCCTAAACTTTGAAGGGGTGTAGGAGAAAATGGGCTACAACATTCCTCCCAAAAAACTCGTTCCTTTTTTTCTGAAATTCCTACATTTTTTATTGAGTCAGTTCTTTATTTTTTTTTTTATGAAGGGATTCTGGCTGCCCTTAGTTATACCTATGGCCCTGATCGTGACAACACAGATATTAAAAAATATATATATATACCTCGACAGACATTGTACCCATTATAGCACGCTGATGACCTTCCAAAGTCTCACGGGCAATATGCATCACATCAGTATCTTTTTTACCGAGAAACTGTTCACAAGCAGCTCGCAACATTTCTGCATTCTGCCCTTGAATTTTTACCTGCAAAATGGGGCACAGAAAAACATTTTTTTTTATATCATGCAAAATCTAAAACTAGAGGCACACTTGGCTAATTACGTGAGATGGAGAAAAAAAACATACTTGTGCAATACCAGTAACGGAAATCGGTACTCCCTGTTGGGTGTAAACTTTTGGACTTTCGATGGTAAGAGTCATGGTATTTAATGTGATTCTGAAAAACAAGACATCGAAAACATACATATATCCAACATGTAAAAGATCACCTTGTTTCTAAACGCATTCCAAATGCCATTCAAATAAAATGTGCCACACACATATATCGCATAACTTCAGTTTTACCTCATAGACTTCTACATAATAATTATACATTAATGTACTAGATATTTCCTCCTCATTTAAACTCCAATTCTGATACAAATCATTATCATATCTTAAATTCCTCATCTTGTATAAGATTTGTTTGTTTGTTTGTTTTTTGGTTTTACGGCTCAAAGACTACAGTGGTCATGCTGCGCCGGGACCTACTGTTTTCCGAGGAATCCGAACCTCTTAAGGCCTAGGGAACCAAACCCCGGACTACAGTGAGCAGTGCGATCTTTATGAGATCTCTTGGAAGTAAACGTTGCTTTTTACTGCTGAAATTGAACCCAGATTAGCAGCATAATAGGAGAGCGTTACCACACTGCGCCAGAACCGTCTTAATATAAGAAACATTCAAAATAAAGCAATTACCAGCAGATTATTCAAATGGAATTTTTAGGTAGACCATCCACCTGCATATAATTCTGGGGACACCCATGGCTTAATCTGTATTCTTGAAGTCTCCCTTAGAGTCAAGCCAATCGTTTATCCAGCCTAACACATGCCATGCAGTCAATACAGATAACGTTGTTATATTGTTTTCTTGATATTTGCAACTCAATGAATAGCAGCGTGTATTTGCGGCTGAACATATGATCCCTAAACTTACGGTTTTCTATGGTAGGAAAGCAATGCAGTAAGAATGCAACAATTCCAGTGAAAACCACACTTTGAATTTGATCTTTTCTAATACCATGATGAGATACATCCAGGGGACAGAAGCATGATCAGTAGTGGATAAAGTCACATGCTCAGACGCATTTTTCACTTGATACAGCATTTATCAGAATGTAATACTATTTTAGGTTAAAGAGCATCCCTATCTAATTTACATTTCAGAAATTCTTTGTCCGCCTTCCTTTTGAAGTTTACAGCAATTTAAACCAGGGTGGTAAGTTTCCACTAAGGTGGTTAAAATCACTGGTTACAACCGGTTAAAACCAGCATGGCAGAAACTCCACAAAAGTGGCAATAACCAGCAGAAACCCCAAAAATAAATATTTCATGCATTAAAAACCTACCAAAATACCCAAAATTGCTAAAAGGAAATGCATTTCAAAATACAATAAGTTTAATTCCAGTGTTCAAAGTATTTATTCGAAGGTTACATATAGCAAATTTACTAGCATTTAAGTTAAGGCTGATCTTTCAATAAAGCAATCTATAGTAAAAGATCAATTCTGCTGTTATTTCCCAATTCAAACAATTTCTTAATTTATTATGAATAAATGAAAAGTGTAAGAGAAATATTCTTCCAAGCCCGCCAGCACTGCAAGTAATATCATTACTGCGTAAACAAAAATTACAAAATATTTATAGTTATTTTCTAGACCCCCACATAGACGCTGGGACATTTTTTAAAAATTTATTGGAATAGTACGTTTCAGAAAAGGGAGATGATTCTGTTCAAAAAGCTACAATGTAAAGTACCAAATTTGGGTTAATAACATTAAGGAATTTCTTAGAATTTTCTTCGTGCTCGTGTGACAATTTATGTGCCCACATGTACTGTGGATGAAACAAACTGGCATATGATGTTGAATGCCTGATTAAGTCTACTTTTTGCCCCTTTTTTTCATTCATTTCTATGAGATTATCACCCTAAGGAACGATGATGATAATCTCATTTCTATGAGATTATCATCATCATTAGGGTCAACTAAATTGCATAAGTATCTGCAATAAAAAGCTAAACTTTTCGAATCTTACACAGAGCAACTGCAATAAGTTTTAAGAGCCGCAACAAGTCTTTTTACATCTTTATTAATTATCTGATTATGATTTGAACAGCTCCTTCACGTCGTGCATATCAATTTCATGATCTGCAAGTAATATGAATGGTTCTTTATGAACGATTTCAAACAATCTGACTTTTTCACCTTATAATGCCAGGTATTTGTAGCTTCACAGTGCTTATGTATTCCACTAGCTAAGTACCTTGTCTGTAATGATTTCTGAAATATTTCCAAAGAGATAACACATGCTTTATTTACAACAGACTTAAAAAAAAAAAGTGCCTTCATTGGCTTATAGCTTATCCGATTAGTCATAAACCATGGAGGCTTTTTCTTACAGCAACAAGTCTGTCAATGTTGTTGCTTTTCACTTTGTAGCCAAATGTCTAATTGGAGATAGAAAAGATAAATAAGATGAAATAGGCCTAATGGGCTAAATAATATAGCCTCCGAAAGATGGGTTTTTATAATGAATCTCTGATTTACATTGAGTATTGTTTAATTTTTTTAAAATACTTTAATTGCTGAAATAATAAAAAAGCCTTATATTATAGCATACTAAATTATTGTGATAAAAATGTATATTTGCAATCTCTTGGTTACTAAATGATACAATACTGTTATTAGTTTCTGCCACTGGCATGTCAAAAGTTAGTTTCTGCCAGCAGAAAGTCAACCCTGGTTTAAATGCTCGCTATAACCAGGCGTAAAAGACTGATCTTACAAAGATTTGCAGACTAATCTGAAATGTTGAATAAAAGCAATCACTAATGCAAATTATTTAAAGAATTAAATCTGAAATATGCATAACAGTGGCAGTTTCAGAATGGAATTTAAAGGGGGAATGTGTAAAAAATGTACATACAGTCAGGACCAGGTTATGGCAAGGGGTCGTGGGGCCCACGTCTTAGGCTTCACAAAAACATGGGGTCCTCAAAAAATTTTGACTATTTTATTTAATGTGATAAAATAGCAAATTAATAAAAAAAAATTTCCTTCCTTCCTTCTTCAAGTATATAATCCAAAACGAATCCAGTGAAATCATGGCTGATATCCAATTACAACCCCAGCTTTGAGAATAACTAAAGCCAACTTATTTTCACTGTTGCCGGTCTTACAATTTCACTGCTTAATTCAGCTATAATTTGGCTAGTTTTCATTATAAATGGCTTTAGAATTTCAGAAAACGCATGTTTTTAGGATGTGTTATTTTTATTGCACATTTTTTTTTACAAAAAATGTTATTTTTCGTTTATTTGCATCTTGATAAAACTACAGATTATACTTTTTTCAAATGATCACAAACGCCGTAGGTGTGAGTAACAATGTTTCCAAAAACATGAAATTGGTGCACCAATGCCACACACCATTTACTACTTTCGCCAAAACTTTCACAACTTCCGTTATACAAGTGTTCTTTTTGACATCCGACGCTGACATGGAAGTGGGATCAAAAACATTTTCTTACCTACATCTTTAAATGGGAATAGGGGTGCGTACACTTTCAGATTTATATCTAATAAAGATGAGTTTGGGCTCAGTTTTTGAAGCTTGAGCCCAAAGACTTGAAATTTGAGCCTGAGCCTGAAACTTGAATATAGAAAAGTCGGTTTTGGCTTCAATTGCACAAGTCTCATGAGCCTGGATCTGAAAATAATATGAAATACAGAGTCCAAGCCAGTTTCAGGCCTAGGCTTAACCGGTCTCATCTCTAACCTTTATACGTCTGTCAGGCAGGTCCCCAGATAGTTATAGTCTGGATACAGTGAAATCTGTTTATAATGGTAATCACATGACCAGGAAATGATATCGTCATTGACAAGGTGGAACTTGATACACTAAATACCTTTCAGGACTGGGGGAAAAATATCATTATAAACAGATTAGCATTATCGGTCAATTTTCCCGCTTTAATAAATAATCTTCAAAGCCGCCACGGATAATCGAAAGCTGGAAAATCAGTGCCCAAACAAGGAAAAAGTACAGAGAAAAATTTCTTTGCACAAACATCCCGTCTCTCTTGAAGGTTCTTTAAAATCTCGTGATTGGAAAGCAGAATACAAAAGCTTTGACATTTCTTTCGGCAAGTAATGCAGCAGCATACGTGCATGCCAGTCTAACAATTTTCTTTCATTAAAAAATACATATGTACACAGGTGCCATTAGCGAGGGGACCCACCCCCCATCCCACTGTTGGTATTAGGGTTCCATGTCACCCTCCAATTTCAAACAAAATGCCTTCTACTGGTATATAATCCCCTCCCATAATATTTTTATGCCGTCGGCGCCCACACATAGGTAGCCTACCCAGTATCAGGTGCTGCAAAAGGAGGGGGTTTAGGATGGTTAGCATTTCCCCAATTTCCCTCCCCTGTAGAAATCCTTCACTGATATAACAAGTAGCACATACAATACTTTAAGAAGATGCTTCTCACTGTATTAATATAATTGATATAATTTAACAAACTTACCTTTGCACACGTTGAACTACAGGCCATACAAAAACCCTCCCACCAGGAACTAGCAAGGGGTTACTATGGCAGCATCCTAGAAGAATAAATATGACCAAATTCTCAAATCGCTTACTTCAATGTCAAATTTTAGTGCACTATGCTTTACCGTTTATTTATGATTTAATCAATTCACAAAACAAGCCAGGCTTGAATACACATTGCAAATTTTTCGACATTAGACACCTAGGAGTTTTGAAATTTTGGCCTAACTTCAGATATACCATGGTCGCCAAAGGCATGCTAACTTCCTTCTCAGGTGATCGTTTTCAAATGACATCATCATAGACTGACGTTTTACCACTTGCGAACGTTTCTAAATGTTCAAGAAAAAAAATGCACTGATGTTGTGATATGAAGTTTGCTAAAGCTGGAATATGGCCGTTGAAGGTACGTTCTGTTGGGTAAATATGTCCTGCTTTCCTTTCATTGATGTTATGCAATTGCATATATAGACGCAAGTTTTTTTTTACTATTGCAAGCTTTCGAATTGAAGGAGAGTGTGGCTCTGCACTGTACTTTTTTTTTTTTGGTGGTGAGGTGGGAGACATCCCCTCACCAGGCTTTCACTGACTTGGGGAAAAGTACTGGGTTCATAAAAATTTCCGTTGCATACGAAACAATCATGGCCAACACATACCATTCATTCTGGCAGCATTCCAAGATATAAGCCAGGCTTTATGTATGCTGGAATTCACACATAGGAATGGTGCTTAAAATTCCCGGACTCACTTTAAGACTATAGCATGAGCTTTAGCAACAGAAGGAACTTGGCGACTGGGATACATCTGGAGTTTCAACGAATTTTTTTTTTTATGTTAACTACATGAACCATGAAATTTACCACATTAATTATATGGACAATGAAATTTAAACAACTACATGAATCTTGAAATTTATGACACTAGTTATATGAGAGAGTTCAAGTATTACATAAGCAATATTTTAGCCATTTTGTCCCCCCCCCAAGATGCTTATGTAATACTTGAATACTCCCTATGAATTATAAATTTTACAACATTAACTATATGAATCATGAAATTTACATTAACTTTATAAGATTTCAAATGGCCAAAGCTGACTCAGGTAAATATAATTCAAAACCATTTATGCGGTCCACATTGCTACTTTCTACATATTCTTCTCTCTCTCCCCTTAGTCCACAGGGGGATAGGTACAATCTTTTTACAAAAAAAAAAATTTTTAATTCGATTTTTTCCCCCTCGCTTTTCCTTCCACCGGGGATCCATTTTTTAAGAGTTATCTTTTATGTACTTTCTGATCTACCTGCTCTCCTTTTCCTTGTGGATTCTAATCTAGTATTTGTACATTAACAAAAGTTTCTTCTGAAGTATATGTCTTAGCCAAGAACTGATCCAAGAAGAAGGGTACGTTTTTTAAATTGATTTCTACAACCTTTCAGTTTTTATCAAGCTGCCATCTTGAATTTTTTAAGTGGTGTTTCCAACTTGGTGGTAACTTGGGAGCCAGGGATGATTGGCGACACAAACGCCCCTTTAATTAACACTTTTATCGTAATTCCTTTCAGGTCATATGAGTGAAATAACAGCAAACTCTCAATAACGTCATTCAAACTAATGAATAGGCCACAGTACAGATGAATCCCATACTTGCTTTGTCACCAAGGTGTGGCAACCTCCTTCGCAGATTACATCATTTATCATTTAGTGAGTTCACTTTATTTCCAGCCATCACGATCGTTTACAAATGCTACTAGCTATTTGTATTATACCTTTCAGTTACTTAAGACATAATACCAAAACATTAATGAGTTTTATTGTTTTAATTAAAACCACAAGAACTACCAAGCATTGAATGCTTCGTCCGAGTTTGTGCATATTTTCAACTTTGTCTTTATGGCGTCACCTTCACATATACTTCACGAAGTACGAGCCAAACAGATTTTCATTCCAGACACTATGATGGTGTTACCAGTGGAAATCTTGCTAGATCTGACTCCAGGTGCCTTCGATAGTATTTGTGTGTTAACGGGTCTTTGAATATCGGACTACAATTTACTGTATAATGGACGAAGCCTTCCAAAGAGAGAGACTTCCGAACGATTTCCAGCAGTCGGACACTATGGTAGTCCAACGGAGAACATTTGCAGAAATTTCGGGCAACAACACACTCACACTTCTCTTTCACCACCACAAAAAAAATTATTGCTGCCTCCTCTCCATCCCTCCATATACGCCAATCAACCAAGGTAGATTCCAAAAGATCCAACTCCATTCGTATCAAATCTGTCGTTGCCTTGTACACCCATAAAAAAGTAAAACACAAAATATCAGTCAAACTTAGTTTGCTTTCTTCAAACTACGACCCCTTTCATACTGACCTCACGCAATCGTGAGCGTTCAATCCAGATTTCCTATAACGCCACATGTACTCATCATTTGCCTTCACCAGCTTCATGCATTTCAGACACATACTCAGATGATAGCAGACCTTTTACGCACCAATCAACCATAAACTTCTTTCCTTTTAATTCCAATCCGTGAA
The DNA here is from genome assembly GCA_006491805.2 of Dysdera silvatica. NCBI lineage: Eukaryota > Metazoa > Arthropoda > Arachnida > Araneae > Dysderidae > Dysdera > Dysdera silvatica. The sequence goes on from QLNU02009077.1 coordinate 26,429, forward strand.
AAGAATTTAAACATTCACTCAGCTTAGCGCTGCAACTCAACAAATTACTATCAAAAGGAAAGGCCACAGCAAAATGGTTGAACACACTCTTACACGCTACAATACAACTACCCTGTGCATGCATACCTATCGTGCACTTCCCAAAAATTTTTCTCCGTTTTAAGGGAATAGCAACAGTTTTGGTGACAAAACAGGGGATTCATCTGTAATTTCACCAATCTATTCATCACAGTACAGTTGATTGTCATCATTTTTGTGCATCATTGTACAGTTGATGTTCAATGATTCAAAACTATGCCTGGGCTCATTTTACAAAATATCCTTGCGGAAAAACTCTTCTGGGTCCACAGGAATCTTTGGTTTGCAGTTCTTTTATCATCATTTCGGTGACTTCGATCCCGGTCGTTACTAGGAATACAAAACTATCTAGCTACATGAACCTTCCCAATGTCCGAAGTCCATAAGGTTAACCCAATGCAAATGGGGGTATGGAACAAACAGAATCTGTTAAACAATGGTTTCCATTTGCTCTATTTTACAACAGCATTTCAGAATTAAAATATTCGAAGCTTAGTTGAACTCAAATGCGATGAACGACGAAAGAGCTTAATACTGTTACAAAACGTAAATACGATATATAATTAGCATAATTAGAGGGACAGCTAGATGTTTAAAGTTATAACTTAAAAGACTTTGTAAGTTTAGGAAGCACCGTACTGCCATAAACTCTAATTAAAATATAATATCACTGGCATAACTAAGGGTAGCTTAACCCTCATTAAATTACGAGTCTAGTCATACCAATGCATAATATAAATAAATTAATTAATACCTGAAACTACTAGAGCCTCGTTAGGACCACAAGTAACGAAACCAGGCATTTTCTTTAAAATTTAGACTACGACTTAAAACAGAATATGGCAAAATGAGACGGAAACTTGAAA
>QLNU02009081.1:0-20540 GCA_006491805.2 Dysdera silvatica
TGACAGAAAAGATACGTTAGTGAAGGAGATATATACAACAATCAAAACGATAATTTACAATGTATTTAATATAACAAGTTTAAATTTAAACTAGAGAAATCTTATAATTGTTTTACTTTTTTATACCATGCAACTTTTTAAAAAACTTGAACTTTATAGTGCAAAGTCAAGCCATCTTGGTTTCTTTGAAAATTTGTCAATCACATTATTTACATCAATATGAATGTCTCTGTGGGTGTGCATTAATCCTAGTCCTGAAAGTCTTTCTCTGTCATCTGCGTTCTAAGTCAAGTTTAAAAGCGCGTCAACGACCTAAAAATTCGTTCTGCTGAAACACCACTTACTGAAAATTTGTTTGAAGGGTGAGAAGTTTGTAGATTCGTGTAAAAAGTCGGAATCGTATTTCTCTAAGACAGGAGTTTTCAACCTTTTTTATTTCAAGGGCCAGTTTTGCTTATTTTGTTGGCCAGCGGGCCGCACTATTGTACAAGCAATATTAAGACTGGACAAAGACGAATCGGGGGTGTCTCTTGTGTTGTCTCCCCATTAGCGTTTTTTGCCGTATTTTCTAGGCTCTCTATATTGGTTAATAAGGTGGATGCAAAACAAATTTTCAAGGAGGGCGCAAAGCTTGAAAATTCACTTGTAAGTTTAGTTTTATTTTTTATTTGAAAATAATCATTTTTTTATGCGTATTATTCTCAGAGAGGGCGCACGCCCCCTTCCTGGATCCACATTTAGGTCCGGGGTTATTTCACGCAATTTTTGCAGAATTAAAAAAAAAAAAAAGATGGAGGGCGCTACCTTGGGGAGAACTGATCACCAGATTTCTATTGTAAGTAAGTTGCAATTTAAAAAAAAAATCTTTCGTCTTTTGCGCTCTATGGAATTTAGCGCTCTGGCTGGGCAAGTGCCCAACGTGCCCATTTATAAATCCCGCATTGTCAAGTCTATAAAATGTGGAATTTTTGAGGACCTTTACAATCTCAAAGAGGAACACGACTTTGAATCTTCGATACCGGAAATCCTGCATAATACGGGACGTATGACAAGTCTGTCCCCCCCCGCCACCTCCACTTAACCGGAAAAAATCTGATTCCTATTGAATGCCTTTTGAATGTAAAATAGCTCTGGAATAATGCTTTGGCATATATGGTGCCTATTCTGCTGTTTTTGTTCTTCTGCAGCGCTTATTTAATCATTTTTACTTTCTCCTCAAAAGAAAATCTAAATACGCCACTGGTTTCGATATTGTTTGGGCTGGCGTAAACCTTATTCAGTAATTTGAAGTTTCCTAAAAAAAAGAACAAAAAAAAAATCAGCAACTTACGGGCAGTAGGGGATACAAAAAGAAAATGATTTGTTTTAAAGAAATTAATCTTTTCTAAATTTGGCCTTTAAATTTTTTGATTTTATGTATAGTTAAAAATAAAACCAGTAAGCCACAAAAGTATATTTTTAAGAATATCAGAAATCATCATCATTATTCTTTTTATTCTAGCTCTGAAGTCAATTCGTTTGGCGAGAATTAAAGTTTGTTTGATTATGGCAAACCCCAGGTCGTTATGGAAATGAAGCCTCCTTTGTAACGTCACTCGTTTCGGGACAGCTTCATTGCTCCCCCGGCAAAAGAACGTAGATATATCTATATTCTTTGACACAGGTCTAAAGTAAAGGTAAATAACAAGCTCCTACTATGGCAGAGGAGTAAGATGTTTTCCTTCTATCTGGATCCGGTTCTATCAAAGCCGCTTAGATTCTGTATTCAGAATCTAGAAAACTTCTCTCAATCTTTATGCAAGCTGCTGGAAAGAGTGGTCGCCCAAGGCAATGCTGTATTCCTAGATATTGATACGATTTCTTAAGACAGAAATCGTCACCCGTGGCCCTTCGTCATGTTTTATATGGCCCGCCGGCTGACAAAAAAAATATAAATTGTTTCACATAAAAATAGTGTCCCTGCTCCCTCTGAGTCTGAAATCTATATACCTTATTCGGTTGTCGTTTTCACATTTCGTAAAAAATACCTTAAAACATTATAGAACTAAAGTAACACGATGCTTTCCCTCATTCACGTCGTACTTTAGTTGTCTAGTGTATATGGTCACTAGATGAAGATTTATGGACTTGCAGTCAACGGTGATTAAAAAAAGAAAAAATCAACTTAGGACTCGTCAAATTCTATTTTGAATATCTTGATAAGAACATCGTCTCAACCACCTGACTGCACGCTCTGAAAATGTTATTATTCTGAAGCATATACAACTATGCATAGGCTAACGTAGAAAGTTCACAGTGGGGTTACAGGCTTACAATAGGGTTGTTCAGCATTTTTTAAAAACGAATAAAAAATATCATCTTTGAATAATAAAATATCGTTGATTACGAATATCGAAGTGAAATTTTGAAAAAAAAAATTTGATTACATTTATATTAAGAACAGAAAATACATGAAAACAGCCCAAAATATTACGTGACCGAAAACGCTTCCTCATCGACCGTATTGTTAATGACGCACTTCTGCCTTTCTGGGGGGAAAAATAAACTGATGAATTGACTTGCTCTTATATTTTTCGCGTTTTGCTTCAGATTGTTAATTCAAATTAGCAATAAACAGTCTTTTCAAGACTAACTCATTTTTATTTCGAATAGCCTTAATTGAGTGAATTTTTGTTTTACAATCAGTACTCGTAATATATTCTGTATGTTTCACGATGCGAGGATATCGAGTGAATCGGTGAAATACAAGTACTGTATTGTGCTTATATGCGAAAGCAGCACTTTCAAAACACCGGAGAAATTTTTTTTTAATGTGCCAAATGATATGAATGGCCGCAAGAAATGGTGTCATACCATTAAACGTGATGCGATGACAAATCCCAAATTATCCTCGACCAGTGTTCATCATGTATGTGAAGATGATATCATTTTGATGTGAGTTATTCAAATGTTCATTTATATTTATTTGACAGTGCCAAATAATGGAGAATATATCAGGAAACAGAAAATATAATAAAAAGAAATTACTCAAATGCAAATACCTTAATATTTAAAAATTGTTGGTCAATAAATTGGAATAAGTTACTAGAAAACTCTCAAGGAAAAGAAATTGAAAGTGAATATGATGCAATTAAAACAAATTATGCTAATTGTCAAGAAGTTAAAAAGAAGGAAAAAAAATAGCTGAATGGTTTAACAAGAATATTCAAAAACAAATTATACGAAAAATTTATAAAAACAAAAAATTCTCAACATTGGAGAAAATTTACTAAACACAGAAATAAATCGAATAGAATGATATAAACCACCAAAATTAATTGCAAAAATTATTGAATTCTACAGATCAAAAACAAAACTGGAAGGCATTTAATATACTTCTGAGAAAAGATAACCAACAAGATAATAAAAAAATTAAATTAATAACAATGAAGTAATTGAAAATCGAAAAAAAGTTGTTGAGGAATTTAATAATTATTTTACTTATATCTCAAAAAACTTTCAAAAAAATTATGAATGTCAATAATATTTACCACTTTCAATATTCTAAAGCATATATTTATAAGAAACAACAGAAAATGAAATTGAAAGAGAATTAAACGATTTAAAGGGGAGAAGGGATGGATGGTATTCTACCACAAATAATAAAGCAAAACGTTAAGGAATTAGTTACACCGTTAACAGTAATGATGAACGATATATTTGAGACAGGAATAGTTCCACAAGAATTAAAAACAGCAATTAGAAGACCAATATTTATAAAAGGAAATACAAAGTTAAACGAGAACTATAGACCAGTAGCGATTATAACAACCTTCTCAAAATAATTTGAAAAACTTACATACAAAAGATGGATTTTTTAACAGAACAATGTTATTCATAAGAACCAGTATGGATTCCAAAAATCAAAATCAACTGAAGATATACTACTGAAAATGAAAACGTGAAAATTTAAAACGATGAAGGGATTTTCTTTTTTTTTTCCTCTTCAGATTTTGAGGGCCCTAGGCGCCCGCCTTATGTGCCTGTGCGGAAATCAGCTGCTGCTCGACTTTGCACTATAAACTTCAAGTTTTTTAAAAAGTCGCTTGTTATAAAAATAGTGAAATAATTACAATGTTTTTATAGTTTAAATTTAAACTTGTTCTATTAATTACATTGTAAATTATCGTTTTTGGTTATTGTATATATCTCCTTTGCTAAGTTATCCTTCTGTCATACTTCACCATAATCTGCTCTAAACCATATAGTTTAATTAAAGAAAAGCCCAGCTTTAATTCATTGTCGTAAATTAAATATTTTGGTGAGTATAAAGCAGAGTTGTCCAACCTTTTTGAGTAGCGGGCCAGCGGTTTATTAAAAAAAAAATTACATTTAACAGCCACCCTTTAGAGTTTCTTCTAGTTATTTGTTTGGACACTTGGGATATAGAACGGGGTCACCTATATTGTCCCTATAACTTTTCCTTATTTCTGAAAAAAAATATCTAAAATTTTTATTTGAAAATTTTTTTAATTTCTAACATTTGTAGGCGGGCCGGATTGTGACCCACAGGCTGTATAAAAGACAACCCTAGTATAAAGAAAGGCTACTAATATAATATTTACCAAAACTAAGAAAATTGCCGGTGAGGTCCCCCGAAACCGCCCCCCCCATAAGAACGTCCTGGATCCGCCCTTGTTTCAACTGTACCAAATTTTTGTAATAAGAAAAACATAACATAAAGTAAATAAACTTTGCTAATTTTGGTTCCCGTTAGAATGGAAAATAAAGAAAATGTAGTGGGCCCTTTTTCTAGACTTGAGTAAATTATTCGATTTGATAGAGATATATTAATTAAAAAATTAACAAACTATGGAATAAGAGGAAATATAATTAACTTAATAAAAAACTACCTACAAGACAGAAAACAAATAACAAAATTGATATTTATTCAAAATCTCAAATATTATTTGAATCCCACAGGGTACAACCATGGGACCTCTTTTCTTTCTTATAGCAATCAATGATGTAATGAATATGCATGAAAACATCTGGGTAGTTGTAGATGACGTAAATTGGACTATAATTGGAGGAAAAAACACACAAAATCAAATAGAACAAATACAGAATAAATTGTAAATATTTCAACTCTGGTTTGATTTAGATAATTTATTATTCAACATAGACAAGGCAAAATATCTATTTCATACATTAAATAAACTTAACATTATAGCGGAGTCAATAACTTATAAAGGAAAATAAATTGCAAGGGTTAAATTAAATTATAGGGAATTACAATACAGGAAAAATTATCATGGAATGAACAAAAAAAAAACAGTGTAAAAAAAATAATAAGTGGAATATTAACGAAATTAAATAATCTACTCCCATTACATATTAAAATAATTTTATATAATTCCATGACATGCGGTAACTTAACCTATGAAATTCTCCATGGGGAAACTTGGCAAAAGTAAACAAAAATAAATTAGAAAAATTACTAAAATTTTCGATGAAAAAAATAGCATTAAACACAAATAAAATTCCGGAACGCAGAAAAATATTTAAAATAATGATTACGAGGGGAATTCACGTTTTTAAAATATTAAATTATATGTGCGAAAGAATACATGAAAATAGACATACAAATATAATTTTTTTTACAAGAGGAACAACATGGGTTTGATACGAGACACAAACAAGAATTTAAACAAAAAAAATTATAATAGATAAAAACGATAGGTTCAGGTGGGGTAAAGTGGGTATAGTTAAAACATATTGCTAGGTGTGTCAAATATTGCAGTATTTTTAATTTTTTCTTTTTGTTTTTTATTTATTAGATGGTAACACAGTATTTCTACTAAAATTTTTTTAGTCTCAACGTTAAAATTGCCACTATTATCCAAAACTGTTATTCTGTGTAAGCACGTGTCATATGTTACTCTCTCAAACTTCTGTTTTCCTCTATTCTATAGTAAAATTATAAAATAGTTTTGAAAAACAAGAAGCATAGCATATCTAAGAACAGATGTTAACCTGAAGCAAAGTTAAATTTACCATATTTTTTATTCTATGGGATATTTTATCACATGGGGTAAAGTGAATATAGCATTAGGCTTAACTATAAATAATAGAGGATTATACATCTTCAGTACATAACAGTGCTTAAAAGGTTTTTTTTTTTAAATTGAATACAATTTATCTCCTCGTGTTTCACATCGTATACCACGAGGCTTACAGAAATAAGTTAAAACACTAACATACATATTGGAAAAAAGGATTAAATACAATAAAAAAAAAATATCTAAAAAAAGGGTTAAAACTCCAATTTATATACAAAAGACCGAAATGCAGAACAAGTCTCTTTCGACGTCACTAAATAAAAAAAAACGACGGTGGCCAAGAAATAAACGGTTTCTGTAGGGTGGCCTGTAGAGCGTCTTTCTGCGGAAAGTACACAGCACAATTTAAAATAATGTGCTCAACATTATCTTCGCCGTCACCACAACTGCAAAATTCACCTAAAGGGAGTTTGAAACGCTTCAAGTAGCTTCCAAAATTTTCATGTCCAGTCAAAATTTGAGTGAATTGTTTTAAGAATAGTCTGAAAAAACTTTCTGGTCCACTGAGCCTCGGGCGATCGGAGTTATTCTGCATTCTAATTAGGGATAGCATTTTTTTAATAAAAGCCTCTCCAATGGGAAGCAGGGACGCTCAGGTGAAGTTCTGTATTTAGATGGGTGGTCAGCTTTGCCAAGGCGTCAGCCCTTTCATTGCCAAAATTTCCGCAATGACCACGGACATGAACAAAATGGATGCTTTATCCAAATTTCGCAAAGTTTTTAAAATTGTTTATATTTCAACAACAAGTTTCTCAGCAGTATTAATGTTCTGAAAAAGCTGCAACCCAGAAAGAGAGCCACTACAAATTAAAAATTTCATTAATCCCAAACCGGAAGTGAACTCATGAACCCATTTCACTGCGAGATTTAAGCAAAACAACAGCCTGAAAAACAGAACAATTATTGCAAATCCGATATTGCTTATATTCTCTTTCTTTTCCATTTTCATACACCACAAAAGAAAGGCCAACTCTATCATTCAGTTTACTTCCATCAGCGAAACAAATTAAATGATAATTCTGGAAAATATCATCAGAATAAATAACAGTTAACATGGGGTCTCTATTTATGGGATGTGGCAGACAGAAAATGGGAAGATTACCATTGAGGGAGGAGGAAGATGATGAACTGGACATAGATTCTCTCATAGCAATATTGTTCAAAATTCCAATATCAATGGGAGGAATACCAGAGATAACAAAATAGGCCTCATAGCTAACAGTTCTGTGGCCACAATTCTAAGAAGAAGCCTTCTCTGAATTTTTCTAAGGAGCTTACAGTTAATTTTCTTCTCTGAGGAATTCCTCCAAACTCTTGATGCATATAAAATAAAAGGAACAATGCCTGTTTATAAATTGACCTAAGAACATCCGTTTAAATTATATTTTCAAGTTGTAGAAAAAATTTCAATAGATTTTTAATAGCAATTAACATGCCTAGAACTTATATAAGAAAAAAAGAGTCCAAAAAAGTAGTTCTGATGCAAGCTTGCAACTAACAGTATTAGCTGTTGCAAATGGAAAATCTACAATGCATCAAAGGAATTTAGTATCCCATATGAAACTTTAAGAATGTGTAAGCAAACCAGCTCACACAGGTCCGGGTCGACAATCCTGGCTTACCGTTGAAGATGAAACTTGTATTGTTGATGCTCTCAAATGTTTGTCTAGATGTGGACATCCTTTCAATGAAGCCGACCTTTATAATTGAATTGATGCCTATTTTAAGTATTGTAAGAACTGGAAAAAAAACTTTGGACTCCAGAAACCTGGTCCTGATTGGGGAAGGACTTTTGAAAAGCGCTGAGCAAATGAGCTAAGTAAGCGTAAGCCTGAATTACTAACAAAGGCCAGGGCCACAAGTTTGTCTTTATCCACAGTCAACACCTTTTTCAATACTTATGAAGATGTAATTTCAAAAAATAACTTCCAAAATTATACTGAAAGAATCTGTAATTAGGATGAAACAGATCTTGGTGCGGATAGTTGTCACATGCCTGTCTTTGTGCCAAAATCTGCTCGTACAGCATATTTTTTTAAATCATCTACATGTAGAATGACCATGTTTAGACCATGTTTTTTGCATATCAGTTGGAGAATTCTTGCCACCTCTTACCATTTATAAAGGTATATATTTGTATGAGTCATGGACCAGAGGTGTCCCCGACACCCTGTTTCGCTTCCTCCATCTCACAAAACTAAAATGGGAATAGAAAACTCAAAGCGAAAAACAAAACATACTTAAGCGAAAACAGATGAAATACAAATACAACCTACTGATGTCGGGAGACAAGAAGAGGAGGCAAGATCTAAAAAGAAAACATGCAAACATATGCTGTTAAATAAAAAAAAACCCCGAATCTGACAAATCCAAAGAATCACACATGAAAACGACATAAATTTGAACCCTCACAATTCCAATAGGCCTAGTGTTTCAATTAGTAATTTGGTCTTAGTGCAGTATATTGGGGGGGGGGGACTTAAAAATTATATGTGTTTTTAATACACTCAGACCTTAATACTTTTTACAACAGAAATACACTTTCAATTGGGTATTTTACCAAGGTCATTTTTTAGCGTTGGATATAGTTTTTATTTGATTGCTATATCATATCTATATCTAATCTATGTATTTTACATGTCTACATCCATCCACTTTGAAAAATTGTTTATACGTACCTCATCGACTAAAGCATTATAGAGATATACCGCATGTAAAAATTTAAATAATTTATGTAGAATTGAAGTAAATAAATTCTTAGATTTGACAAATAAGAATATTTCATTTTGGCCAATCACAGACTTTCAACTGTGCATTGAACTGTAGTCCTTGAGGACATTTTTTTAGGTAAGGCCTCCAATGATCACAATGAACAAAAAAGAAAGGATTGTCTGGATGTGGAAATTCCCCAAATCTTTCTGGACATAACGTTTCGTCGGGCCGACAGCTTTCATCACCAAAAGTGCAACCTCGTGGTGTCGTGTAAAGAAAAGGTGATGATGTATCATATTCTTCAACATTGGTTCTGGTGCTTAATGGACTACTCAAAAATTCCGAATTTGTAAATAGTTCAAGAATAGTAGAATCGCTTTTGGGAATAGATGTACTGTTTGCAAATGGTGTTTGAGACGTGGCTGAACTCCCTTGCATACTACTCTGAAAAAAGGGTATGATACTTGTAAGAGTATTACCGAAATGAATTGTGGATTTTTGAGTAGTAGTCAATTTTTCAGGAAATGATGTAGTTACTGGAGTAGTACTATGAGTATATGCTGATGATGATATTAAGTGATTATTGTTTGAAGTTTTGGGAAGTGGTGTGTTATTTGAAGTAATAACTTGTTGAGATGTAGTCATCCGCAATGTTGAAGGAGTTATTGTTCTAAGAAGTGGCGTATTAATTGGACTAGTAACTTGTTTAGATACTGTTGATGGTATCGAGTGATTGGTGTTCGATGTTTCAGGAAGTGATAGAGTGTCCGGAGTAGTAACTTGTTCAGACGTAGTCATCAGAAATATTGAAGGAGTTGTTGTTTCAGGAAATAGCGTATTAATTGCATCAGTAACTTGGTTAAATGCAGTTGATGATACCAAGCGATTGATGTTTGATGTTTCAGGAAATAGTGTGTTATTAGAAGTGGTAACTTGCTTTGATGTAGTTAATAGCGTGAAGAGAGTTGTTGTTTCAGGAAATGGTGTATTAATTGAACTAGTAACTCGTTTAGATGCTGTTGATGATATCAAGCGATTGGTATTTGACGTTTTAGAAAGTGGTGTGATGGTCGGAGTAATAACTTGTTTAAATGTGGTTGATGATATCAAATCAGGTATGGTTACCTCAGGAAGAGATGTTTTGTTTAATGAAATAATTTGTTCAAATGATGTTAATGATATCACGTGAAAAATTATCAGTATTTCAGAAGATGGTTTTTCGATGGCAATGATGGTTATCTTGAATATAAAAGAAGATTTTGTAACTTGCTTAAGGTCGAATTTAGAAATGGATGTTAATTCCGTAACTTGAACTGAAGCGACTGTCGGCAGTGTTTCAGAATTTGTGTCCATAATATTGATTAGCCTGGACGTTCTTCCAAATGAAGCTGTTATCGTACGTTCTGCAACAGTCAACCCTGTTTCAAAAAAAAAGTTGCATTATCAAAATGTGAAGCAATATTTTGAAAAAAAAGCACAACAAGGTTTTACAAGTAATACAACTATAATTTGTAATTTCACTACTTTTTTTTAAATGGACCACAAAACACAGGACAGTGTTTTTGTGAAGATTTTTAGGCATTTTTGGATCATTTAATAAATCCGGTAATATTAGTTAAATTACAATTAATAAATTTGACACCAACGTTTTTTAGCTCATACTAGAGTTGTTGTTTTTTTTCTGCATAGGAGAGAAAAAAACAGGATGCCTCTTTTTCTCCTATATTTTTTCTTCTAACATTTCAAAAATGCAGTCTATGGTATTGCAAGAAAATTCAAAACTTCAAAGAGCAAAAGAATTTCAATATTGCAATTGTAGAAGCAACTGTAACTCAAGTCGCTGAAAATGTAAAAAGTCAAAAACCCTTTGTACGTGACTAAAATGCCAAAGTGTCTCTTTCTGCCAAAATAAATAATTTATTAAAAATGTAATAATATTGCATTTATAATGTAATTTGTCCGCAATTTTTTATCACCTTAAGGTGTTTGTGGTAATGTAGTTTGTTTGATGTAATAATTAATGGATGTATTTTATAAATAACAGTAATCATTATTATAAAACATTTTTTACATTGGCCAAATTTCATTGCTAACTAAACTGCTCATGTATGTAATTTCATGCATTTCCTATCGCATGACATAAAAATTACGTTAGAGTTAGGGATTAAATAAATTATGCTTAATTACTCACAATAACCAAACTTCATTAGTAATTATTAATATTTACCTGTAAATATGATTAATATGCATTATTTATCACATTTACCAAAAGACGTGGTTTGTGTTAATAATAGCCGTTTATTATTAATAATAACCAGTTTTTTACTTTAACCGCAATATATATAACACTAGAATTTAAAACTGTGATCAAACTCGACAATATACATTGCAGGGTTTATTTTAGAACCTATATTTTAATTTACGGGGGGATGCTAACAAATCAGCAAAACCTGCTGTTAAATGACAACAAATATAGGTACGTAGTCACACTACAGAGTTAAGGCTATTACCATAGGCATAGAGTTATATGCCTCCCCCCAATAATTTGACATAAATTGCAATTTCACATACACTTATATATATATATACGTTCGTAAAGAAATTATACATTGTCCTTCGTAGCTCAGTGGGTAGAGCCTCCGCCCGGCAAGTGGAAGGTCGTGGGTTCAGGTCCCACCGAAGGCAGAAATATTTATTTTCTTTCGAACGTTTCACCATCTAATCACGCCATACCATCGGCGTTGGTATCACTACGCCAATAAACGTTGATTGATTGACATTGTTGTTTGATTTAATCTGCGTAGTGTTCGATTTATATAAAATAAATATATTCTAATGTATAAATGTTCATAATATGTGCTTGCCTCCCCCCACCCCACCAATAATTTTACAAGCTCTACGCTGATGGCTATTACAATAGTAATTTTACATATTTTTAATTGAACTTCTTTTAGCATAGCGGCTGTTGCTGCCATCTAGTGGCAGAATGTTTTACTAGCATCAGCCTGCCGCCACAGACGTACAATAGACAGTAGGGAGTTCGTCATACAATCTAGAGTTGTTTGTTTGGATTTTTATGGCGCAAGAGCATCTGGGCTATACTGCGCTAAGTCTAGAGTCGGACCAACAAACACTGAAATACTGTTTTATTGTTTTGACAACTAAGAGTGCAACCACACATAAACCCTTTTCATTTATTTCTTTACTACAGATGGATCTTTTTAAGCAAGCAAAAAATAGTGTGCATAACTGATTCTTCTACAACAGGGTTGTCCAACATACGGCCCGAGGGCCACAATCCGGCCCGCCAACAGTGTTAATCTGGCCGCTGGAGAACTTTTGGAATGAAAAAAAAAATCCAAAATAATTTTTTTATGAAACTCGCTGACAGCGATGGCTCTCGAGATCCGCGAAAAATTTGTAAAAGGCCCGCAACCCAAAAAGGTTGAAGGACCCTGTTCTATAACCTCCTCCATTTACGTAAAAGACTTTTATATTAAAAAAGATTCCATCCAGCCATTTATGCTCTTGTCATAATAATATAAATAACTAATCACTCCTTCTTTGAAAGTAAAAAAGTAAAATTATATTCATCTTCTTACAAAGAATGGATATCGGTTATTAATAATGAGAGGAAATTAAAAGTTACCATATGGGTTATGTCGGGAACCACAGTGAACTTTTTCTTTATCTTCACAATTCTTTTTCTTCGCTTCGAACAAGTTTTCCTTTTCACATTTCTTTATAGATGGTTTCCCGAAGAAACAAAGGTAATGTTTGGAACAGTCCTCTGGATAAGGAAACATGCCCCACAGGGTTGGACATTTGAATGGGATTCTACTGGAAGTGGTGACTGAAACAATCCAAAGAATATACGAAAATGCTTTTAAAATTAAACGTTTAATTTCCCTCTATTTTCTAAAACGAAGAGTTTTTTTATGTTTTATTTTTAAGAAGTTTAAAAATTAGACCTCGACAAAATCAATAAAACATTCAGAAATATGCTTAACTCAAACAATTTCCGATGGAGCCGGAAGCATTTTAGAATGGTGGTGAACAATACAATTACCATGAAATAAGAACACAGGTCAAATCATAGACTCGGCTATTGGGATTGTGTAGAAGCATATATCGAAATACCAGGATGCCAATTATAACAAACAGTTATTTCGACACTGGCGTAAGGTTTAAAAACACGACGTTTCGGGAGCCAACTGCTCCCTTTGTCAAGTGAAGGCAGAATGCCTTCACTTGACAAAGTGAATTAATTAATAAAATCTTTGTGCAAATAGGAGCAAGATTCAAAAACGTATCTTGAATATATAATTTCCAGTTTTAAATTAATAATCCATATAAAAAATATTAAACAATAATTTAAAAAAATCTGTAGCATTCCAGCACAAAGGTGTCGACGAAGATTTTTATTAAAAAAAAATGGAAGCACGCCAGTTCAATGTCTGAACTGGTAAAGTTTCCCTTCTAAAAACATATAAGGGGTTGATATTAGCCACTTTCGTTGAGAAATGGCTATGATAAGAAAACGTCTCACACTTCAAGGTAAAGAAAAAATTATTAAAGAATGGAAAAAAGGATATAGAAAAAAATAAACTAGAAACAATTTCAGCTGCTCAAGTATACTCTTCAAGGCATTTTAGCAAGTCACGAAAATATATTAGAGGAGCTTTTCCAATATTGGAGTGGTGGAAAGGAATATTAAAGGGTTTTAGCTGGTGTAATACTTAACTTTCCCCGGGAGCTGGCGACTCACGTTACACCGCAACAGACAGATATTTCATTTTTAATACGCAATAAACTAAAACTCAATAAGTTAATTTATCTTATAAGCCTTAACTTTTAAATGACTCACATTAAATAGACGGCTGTAAGACGAAAATAGATAAAAAGCTGAATGCTGATTACAAATGGCCGCCTTACCGCCCTCTGTACCAATTACTACCAGGTGCGTTGTCTTATTTTTCTAGGGAATATAAATCGGTGGTATGACTTGCCAACCGAACATATTTATTTCCATTTGTGTGCACAATGTTTCTTCAAGTACTGCATACTTAATTTTTTTTTCATTTTTTAATTATTAAATTGGTTTTCTAAGATAGGGCATGAATTTCCTTTTTTTAATCTTATTTTTTTAAGTATCTCGGAAACTAAGCGCTAAATCGAAAAAATGCTTCCTGCAAACGTTATTTATTTTTTTAAGAGGAATAAGAATTAAAATATAGGTTTCTCTTAAAAAAAAGCATTTCGACCTTTAAATGACCTTGAAAACGACTTCCAAGTAAAACATAGAAAATGAAAAACGTCCCTCCCCACTTCAAGCCAAACAATATTTGTTTGAAAGATTTTTTTTTTAAAACGCTTATTTTTTTTTAGTCATTTTACATTATCAACTTAAGTGGTCCACCCCGTATAAATAATAAGTAAGCTTAATGTTGCGTTAATTAAAATCACACACACACACACACACGCACGCACGCACGCATAGAGAGAGAGAGAGAGAGAGTGTGTGTGAGTGAGTGAGAGTATCTGCTCCAAAACACCCCCCACTTTTTTTTTTTTTACCAACAGTAAAGCTTGGCGAAACTATGTTCGCCAAATCGTGGGTTGGTGCACAACCGATCTACATAGATAGTAGTATGTAGATAGATATTATGTAGATTGGCTGTGGTTGGTAGGTGAGAAATTGCAGCTGTAGAATACTTTTAACCAATAGAGATAGTTAGGTGGAGACGGGGGTATAAAGAAGTTAAGAAAGAATAGAAAGAAATAAAAAAAAGAAAAGAAAAAATAAAGAAAGATATAAAATAAATCAGGTTAGGTAGCGTTCAAGTATTAGGTAAGCACTTTTGGGGAGGGAGGTTGTTGATGTGTTCATTTTCCTATGTTAGCCAATATTAATTTTTTACTTACCAGGGGGAAGGGGTATAAAATGGCCAAAATATTGCTTACGTAATACTTGAACTCTGCCTTAGGGAATGCAAAGTGTTTACTTTTAATAGATAATCTGAATATATACCGTCATTATCACTGTAGTCTTGTACATGTCTGATTGTATTATCATGAAGAAAACCATCCACCAGAGGGTACCAAGTAGGCAGCAGAGGTGATTGCGATTGTTTCCTCGTCATCACATGGTTACCATACTGCAGACAACTTACGTTCGACATCATTGCTACTGAAAAGGCTGCAAAAGAAAGAATAACAATTAGTAAATTTGATTCTATTTAAAAAAATTGCTTTTAATAAATTTCATAGCAAATGAGGATTAAAGAGGGTTGGCTCAACACGCCGATACACGATATTACATGAAGATTACATGAAGATCGATCTACCGATACACGATCGATATTACACGAAACTGAGATATAAACAGTGAATGCTGAAGATCACTGGCGTACTCAGTGGGATGTTGATGGGGGTCACAATGTCCCATTACGATACGATTTTATATGCATATATATATATATATATATATATATTAGGTTTACCGGAAAGTTCTGTCCGATAATATTATCTCAAGTTTCAACACGTATTCACGTGTTTATTTGAGACACACATGGCTGTCTCTCTTTATCTTTGCATTTATACATATCTGCTCTTCTAAATTAATTGGAATAGAAGTGTCTTATTTCGTTATCAAGTGAGATACTATCATGTAAACATGGCTGCCGATGAAGTTCATTTACGACACTGTATTTTGTACGAATTCCAACGAGGCAGAAATGCTACAGAAGAGTTTTGAAATTTAGTGGAAGTTTTTGGTGGAGATGCAGTTTCGGATAAATCATGAAGAAGATGGTTCGAAAAATTTGAATCAGGTGATTCCAATCTTAATGATAAGTCATGCTTTGGGCGGCCATCTTTGATCGATGAAGATATTGTCAAGACCATGATAGAGCAAGATCTTTTTTTGACAACATCGGAAATTACGGAAAAGCTTAACTCAGCTCAACAAACAATTTCGGACCATATTCGGAACCTAAGATTGGTCTATAAATATTCCAGATGGGTGCCTCATGAGTTAAGTGAGAAAATTTTTCATGATCGAGTCGTCATATGCACATCTCTGCCTACTCAAAACAAAAACGAACCCTTCTTGGACTGGATGATAACTGGTGATGAAAAGTGGATTAACTACGAAAACGTTGTTAGGAAAAGAGCATATTGTGAGCCCGGGTAACCTTTCCCTTCCACCTTTAAGCCGAACTTGAGCTTAAATAAGAGAATGCTGTGTATATGATGGGACGTCCAAGGACCAATACAGTATAAGCTTTCGAAACCTAACAAAAAGCTCAATTCGGAGAGATACTGTCAACAAATGGATGTTTTAATCATAGCAGTCAAAGAAAACAGGCCGGCGATATTCAGTAGAAAGCACATCATACCGCATCATGATAATGTTATACCACATGCTGCTTTGGCGACTCGTCAGAAATTCGCAGAGCTAGGCTGGAAACTTCTGTCGCATCCACCATACTTCTCAGACCTAGCATCCTCCGATTATTACTTGTTTCTCTCCTTGCAAAGTTATTTGAAGGGGAAAAAATTCAAAATTTAACAGGTGTCAGTCAAGCACTACTTGAATTCTTCACCTTTAAGGAAAAGACATTTTTAAAAAATGGTACGACTAAGAGGTCATAAGTAACGTCGGAAATTATATTGTACAATAAATGTTATTGAAGGTATGAAAAATTCATTATTTTCTTTTGCTTCCCAAACAGACAGAACTTTCCGGTAGACCCATATATATGTGTGTGTGTGTATATATATATGACCGTATGTGACCAGCGTGGCAGATTACGGTCTAACCCTCTAACATGTTCACACAAATTAATTCGCGGCCCTCATTCCTCGGAGGCCTTGGAGCAACTACTTCAAGTAGCAGGAAGACTAGCTCGACGGCAGAGGATGCTAAGAATCACCGGGTTCGAACACGCTGCCAAAACACTTTGGAAATTGGAAATTTCAATATCAGAACAATGAAAACGGATGCTCGCCTACAAGAACTATTATTAGAGCTTCAGCATATTAAGTGGGATATCATCGGGCTGTGTGAAACAATACGTAAAGGTGAAAACCTTGTAGAACTCGATACCGGCCATCTTCTATATACAAAAGGAACTGCAAACGGGAAATGTAGTGGTGTAGGTTTCCTCATTAATCAGAGATTAAAAAGTTCCATTATAAAACTTGAGGGTACTTCAGATAGAATCGCACAATGCACCATACAACTGAACAAACGACATAAGTTCCAAGTTATCCAGGCTTATGCACCAACTAGTAGCCACACTGATGATGAAATCGAAGAATTCTACGAGGATATATCAGACCTACAAAATGAAGAAAATTGCCACTTCAAAATTTTAATGGGTGATTTTAATGCCAGAATTGGAAAAACACAATTTGGTGAATGTGCAACAGGCCCACATGGCAGCGGTCATAGAGATGCAAGAGGAGACTCGTTGGTTAATTTTGCAGAGAGACAAGGCCTCTATATTTTGAATTCGTTTTATAAAAAGAAAGCCAATAGGAAATGGACATGGGAAAGTCCGTCAGGAAACAAAAGTGAGATTGATTATGCTCTATCCAACCACAAGAATATATTCAGTGACTGTACGGTTCTCAATCGTTTTGACGTGGGAAGTGACCATAGACTGGTGAGAGTTAACGTTAAGTTAGACTGCCGCAAAGAACGCAGTAAAATGATAAACCTCCCCAAAAAAGTGAAAGCCAACAATGAGGAATTGCTTAAAAAAAGCAAAGAATTTGAACTCGCTATGTCAAATCGCTTTGCATTATTACAAAATTTGGAAGACACCGATATAACAGAACAAAATGAAAAAATCATCAACAACTTAATTGTAACAGCCGAGGCTCTAGTACCACTAACAACGAAACCTAAAGAAAGCAAAATCTCTAAAGAAATTTTAAATCTAATGGAAAAACGAAGGTCTTGGAAGAACACAGGAATAATTGCTAACAAAGTGGAATATGTGGAAATTTGCAAGACGATAAGGAAACGTATCCCGGAAGAAACTCGTAAATTCAATACAAAGTTGGTACAAGAAACAATTGAAGAAAATAAAGGCATCAAAAATTCAAAACGCAGGCTAATAAATGGAAAAAAGCAAATACTTTCCTTAAAATGTAATGACGGCTCAGTATGCAGAACACGCCAGGAAATGCTTAAGAGGGTAAAAGAATTCTACACAGACCTCTATAAAAGTAACGATCAGCAAAATCTGCCAACAATTGTAGTTACAGAAGAAATGCCGGATGTTTTAGTATCAGAGGTAACAGATGCCATACGATCAATGAAAAATGGGAAATCCACAGGAAAAGATGGCATTTCTGCTGAAATGTTAAAAGCTGGGTGTAAAACGCTTCACAAAATATTGGCAAATCTCTTCTCAAAATGTCTTAAGGAACAAAAAATTCCTAATGCATGGAAAAATGGCAATGTTATTCTTTTGCATAAGAAAGGAGCTCAAGATGATCTTAAAAACTATCGACCAATTAGCCTTCTTCCTGGTATGTACAAAGTTTTTAGCAAAATCATTACAAAAAGAATTTGTAGAACATTAAACGATGCCCAACCTGTAGAACAAGCAGGGTTTAAAAGTGGCTTTAGTACGATTGACCACATTCAGGTACTTCAGCAAATAATAGAAAGACACAATGAATACACTTTACCATTATACATTGCCTTCATCGACTACGAAAAAGCTTTTGACTCAATTTTCAAACCAAATATTTTAAATGCACTACGTAACCAAGGTGTGGACCCTGCTTATGTTAACTTACTTCAGTCCACATATGATAAAGCAAAAGCGACCATATCTATAAACAGACACAAAGTTGAAATTAACCTTGAGAAAGGTATACGACAGGGAGATACAATCTCGCCCATACTCTTTTCAGCTTGCCTTGAGGAAGTTTTTCGTAAATCACACTGGGATCAAAAGGGCTTAAAATCAACGGAGCGTATTTAAACCATCTAAGATTCTCCGACGACATCGTGTTTTCGCAAAAGATCCAGAAGAGCTCCAAAGACTCATTGAAGATCTCAGAATGAAAGGAGAAACATCTGGCTTGAAAATCAACCTGAAGAAAAGCATTTTCATGTTTAATAAGTTTATACAAACTAAGAAAATCTTTGTTTTGGGAGAAAAAATAGAGCAAGCTGAAAATTACATTTACCTTGGTCAACGAATTACGATGGAAGGCGACATAAATCAAGAGATCGAACGTCGTATCAAGCTTAGCTGGCAAGCATTCTACCGGCTACAAATAATTTTTAAAACAAACTCCCTATTTGTTTAAAGAGGAAAGTTTTCGATCAATGCATCCTACCTGTCTTGACCTATGGTTGTGAGACATGGGCATTGGTTGCAAAAGGTACCCAAAAGTTACGAGTGGTACAAAGGAACATGGAACGGCAGATGCTTGGAATCGCGCGACGATATCGACAGACCCGCAGTTGGATAAGAGATCAAACAAAAGTTTGTGATATCATTGCGAAGGTAAAAAGTTTGAAATGGAAGTGGGCAGGCCATATTGCTAGAAGAACTGACAACAGATGGACCAAAAACATCTTAGAATGGATCCCACTGGACACCACACGCCCAAGGAAAAGGCCAAAAACGAGATGGGTGGATGAAATTATTAAATATATTGGACCAAAGTGGCAGCAAAAAGCACAAAATAGACTGCGTTGGAAACATGCGGAGGAGGCCTTCATCCTGCAGTGGATTGACAACAGCTGAGATGATGATGATGATGATATATATATATGTATATGTATGTGTGTGTGTGGTGTGTGTTATCACATGCAAAAAATTTTACCAAGAACTAATTCTAAACGAACTCAACATCTCCTCTACTTATAAGTTATGCAAAGACAATTCATCCACCATAATGAATAGCAACATTGCATTTAACAAACTACTAAAGGCACCGCATCAAAATACAGCTTTCCCATATGTGTTTGCCACCGTCAAATTCCACAAAAATCTTCTTGAATTCCGTTTCATCACTTCATGTGTTAATTGTTATAACCACAACGCCAATAGCACCTTCTTTCAACTGCTAAGAATGATTTTACAAGAAATCCATAAGGATAAAGAAAACACTATCTTTATCAAGAACAATATACCTGTCATCAACTATATTAATAACGACAAAAATATTTCTGTAATTAATACTTAATGACTTTGAAAACCTTTTCACTAGCATTCCCTTGGAAAAGTTAAAATACGTTCTTAACGAATATTACAATAATTTCTCTCACTACCTGTACATTGATAAAAATCATTGGAACAATATCGTAAACCTGCATCTTCAATAACTACATTTCTGAAGGCAAGCACATCTACAAACAAATATGCGGAATTCCACAAGGATGTAACTTTTCTCCTATTTTAGCGGATTTATTCCTACGCCACTATGAAAAAAATAATAGCGATGTTTTGTGTAATGTGTTTAGATACATAGATGACATCATAACTTTCGATAACCACAGTTTCAGTGCTAAACACCTTGATACATATCCCGAAGAGCTTATACCGAAAAAGACTTCCGACAACGGTACCAAAGCAAACATCCTCGATTTGAAAATTACTATTGTTCAAGACCACGTCAATTGCACCATATTTGATAAACGTAGCTGCTTTAATTTTAAGGTGAACGTTCTCACAAAATGGCATAGCAATA
>QLNU02009089.1:0-11560 GCA_006491805.2 Dysdera silvatica
GATTGTAAGTACAATTCAAACATGCTACCGTGATTGCTTCTGTATTTTGCTATATTTATTTATTTATTATAAATGCCAGGCGTTTGACGTCTTAGTCATTAATCTTTGAGCTTTCCAGTATTTTCTAACAATATCTTGAAGTTGTTAGTGCACTGCACACGTTAAGATGATCCGATGTCATTGGTTGGTTTCTGTTGCACAGCTTGCAATTAGGGTTTTCAGCCGGGCCAAAGCTGAACAAGTAGGCCTATGCCTGCAGATAGTCATGTCCAGTTAACATGAAAAATTTTGCCACGGCAGCAGTTCTGGGAGTATCCGGAATAATTGATTTAGGATAGAGTAGTACGTCCCAGGGTTTATTTAAAGCTTTGTTAATGACATTACAGATGAATCCCCTGTTTTGTCGCCAACTTATCACCAAAACTGTTGCTATTCTCTTAAAATGGAAGGAAATTTTTGGGAAGCGCATGATAGGTGCGCATGCACAGGGTAGCTGTATTGTAGCGTGTGAGAATGCATTCAGCCATTTTGCGGCGGCCTATCCTCTTGACAATAATTTGTTGAGTTGCAGGGGTAGGATGAGTGAACGTTTAATTTTGTTTTTTTCACGGACTGAAATTGAGAGAACGTAAGTTTGTGATTGATTGGTGCATGAAAGAAGGTCCGCTATTGTTACCTTCCAACTCAATATGTTCAGGAACCCATTGTAGGCTGATCTTGTCCTTCAAATTTTTCAATATGGACCTACAGACATAAATGTGGTTGGTGTTTTTCTATATAATCCTTGCTGATTTTTCGAACCTTTCAAAATTTAAATAAAAAAAAAAAAGAATTAAACTAAAGGCAATTCTTCATTTGGCGTTTGTATATTATATCCTTGCCTCTGTCGTTAATCGTGCCAACTTTCTGCTCGGGTTTTGCCATGACGATTCAGAGCATTCATTTTATCTAATGGGTGGGTGGGTTGGGGTTCTCCCCAAATATCCATTCTGTATTAAATGAATGTGTTTTAAAGTACTTACTTATAATCCTTTTGCGTAGACCTGACGTTCGATCCCTTTTCCAGGCAGGTTGTTCCATTTTAGTTTAGGGAAGGGTGTCTTGCTGTAACTGGTTTTTCGTGCACAACAAACCAGTTTCGGCAGGACACCCTTCCCTAAACTGCAATGGAACAACCTGTCTGGTAACAGGATCGGATGAACTATTCATTATGGCGTCGTATATTTGGGAAGGGGAAAATGGTCTTCATGGCCATTATGAGAAGTTCGTTTTTTTCGAAATGTATTAAAAAGAGCTCACCTGTTTCAGTTGGGGAATGAAGTTAGATAATTAGGTGGAAGTGCATAATACATTACTTACTTTCTTTTTTTTCATCGTTGCCAAAACGACTTGCAGCAGGCAAAATGACCTGCTGCCATGTTGTTTGTGGTATTTTTTGGGTCCTGTAATTTTCCTGAATCAATGGAGGGAGACCTCCACACACCCCACTTTGGACTGATGCCCTTGCTGCCCATTTTTTTAGTCTTTTGAGTACCCATGAATCAGTTTAACATTGAATCACAAAAATCCTGCGAAGTCAGATGAAAGTAAAAAGCGAGGATATCTCTTACTTTGCATGCATAATCCATAAAAAAAAATAAGTCAGACGCACAGACATTTTTGCTGCAACGAACAAAACACAACAAACATAGCCGTGAAGACAAAAAAATGACACACCACACCAATTCTCACTGCATCATACAGATGTATATGACATCAAAGTGTGTGACATCACTAGCCGAATTACTGAAATTTAGACCGATTTCAAGAGGACAGAGAAGTTAGGCAAGCCCTAATGTGGTCCACAGTAGCGCTGATAATTATATATTTACGACCATTGCTGGGAGTACTTTCCCTTGAATTAATACATTTAGTTGGATAATGACGTCATGACCACTGTGTGTTTAACACAGACAAGTTTTTTTTTTTTGTTAACTTTGAAAATTCAGATGAGTGTGGTTTCAGGATGTACTCTTATGTTTTGGTAGCGAAAGTGTAGAAGGCAACCCCCTACAAAGTTTTTACAGATTTTCGAAAAATACTGACTCTCTAATAGCTTCTAATAAACACCATTCAATCATGGCAACGTCCCTGACTTCCAACGATCTGTCTGGCAATGCTCCAAAAAACAAGTGATATAGTAGATGCAGTACATATGCTGTGATAAGCTTATGCCATATCCAGGGTGCAGACGCCCCGACACAAAATTCTCAGACCCATTTTAAGAGTATAGTATGAGTTTTGGTGAATTTCAAATCGCCTTGTCAACAAGAACATCATATGCAGTTTTTCCCCATCTTCCATATTAGTCTCTGTAATTTTGTTGCAGGCCGAATTTGTAATTCTTATTGCATCAAAAATATTAAATTACTTTTTTTTTAATTCTTTGAGCATTGGACTTCACTTGTTATCAGTTGCTTTAATGAACATTTAAAATAATCTGGTAAAATTAAGACATTTTAAATGTCATGATAGCACCCTGGTGGAAATGGAAGTTGTATTTGATGGTAAAAACTTTATTTTAATATTAGGATGTCACGATGCTCACTTACTCATTAAGCCTATAGGCATTGACCCCTGACAGCATGCCTTCTTGCCTCGCAAAGTTGCCTTCCAAACTTACCTTCTAAGACTTCACCGATTAATTGGTGCAGTCTTAGAACTTACTTAAAAGTGCTGATGTTCTTATTCATATTATACTTATGGGAGCCTTTAATGCTAACCAGTTCTGGTAATTAGCACTCCACCTGGATTTTAATAATATGCGATGAGTTCGCTTGTTTATAGCATTGTGAAAATTCAATCTCAAAAGGAGAAAAGCTTTGTAAATTACTATTCTTAAATCCACAGATTTATGATGTTGTTTAAAAAAATGTAAGATTATAATTGCAGAATTCATGTATTTAATGTCTTCATTCCTTCGTCAAACCTATTTTGCAGGTGAGAAAAGTACCAAATGTATGAAAACTGTTCAAAATCGCATTGATTCTTCTTGGTCCCTGGTCCCAGTATTAAGTGACGAATATCAACAAAGGATAGAGACAGGTATTTCAATTGAAATTTTGTATGTACTTAATGTTCTTTTTCTTGATTTCATGGAGTATCGATTAAAGAGTGATATAGAGGGATGGGGTCCATAATAGCACTGAAGTCAAAGATTTCAAGGTATTTTCATCTCTGTATGCATCAGATATCACTTATATGAAGATGGTAACTCCTCCAGAATATCTAGCTTCCCGTAAGAATTGCACACAAGTAGTATAATTCAACTTGAACATTAATCCCTATAAAATTCCCTATGAGCTGTCTTTCAACTCCACTGGAACAGCCTTTCCCCCACTACGAGCTGTCTTTCAACTCCACTGGAGCAGCCTTTCCCCATGAACAAACTTCAAACTCTACTGGAATAAGCCTTTTCCCAATGGAGCATTGAGCACTTCAAACTCTACTGGAATAAGCCTTTTCCCAATGAATTGTCTTTCAAATTAACTGGAGCAACTTTTCCGTATGAACTGTCTTTCAACTCTATTGGCGCAGCCTTTCCCCTATCAGTGGTCTTTCACTGCTGTTGATGGGAATTTCTATAAATGGTCTTTTAGCTTTATTGGAACAGTTCTTCAACAAGAATCTGTAAAAGTAGGCTAACCCACAAAACCAACCAGTGTTACGAGAAACTTTATAAGCCTCCCAATTCCACCTGAACATCTGTATAATATTTTACTCTAGGATTGAAATCCAGGCTGACAGGGTTAAGAAAAAAATTGGCACATATTCTTACAGTACCGCCTATGATTAAATCTGGGTTTTTGGTACAGTATCAACCCATTTAACTGGATTAGTTTCTATTCTTTTATCTGTTTAATTTATTAAACCAATTATCCATTTCATATTTTTTATCTCAGTGCAGGTGTTTGTCGGAAAAGTGGTGGACAAAAAGCAAACATCTCGTTTATTAAAGTAAGTTCAACTGCTTCAATTTCTTCAAATATTCTTTTTCTGATTATAAAAAAACTCTTTAAAGTAATCGATGGTTAAAATGCATAGGGTTATTTGTACCCCTGTTATTAAATTTAGACCATTGCTTAAACCACCATCTACCTTGATGAACATACCATGAATTAAACAACAATATAAATCGTTTATTGGCATAGTGATAGATACGCCAATATTATGGCGTAAATAGATGGTGAAACGCCCGAAAGAAAATAAATATTTCCATGTTTGGAGAGACCCGAAAAAGGTGGAGGGTAGTGGGTTCGGGTCCCACCGAAATATCTATTTCTCTTTCGGGCATTTTTCCATCTATTCACGCCATAACATCGGCGTATCTATCACTACGCCAATAAACGTTGTATATTTTTATATTGTTGTTTAATTTAATCAGCATAGTGTTTGGTTTATTTAAATACCATGAATTCGTCAAAGTTTCCAACAGGCAATTAATCGCCTCAAAAAAATCCAATTGTTGCCAATGGGACTATTACCCTACATTCAATTTTTTTTTTTTTAGCGTAACTTCCGTGATGCTGATTCAGTTATACCATTTTAAATTTCATTGGATTTTTAATTAAAAAAATATTAAAAAAAAAATCAGCTTAAAGGTGGATTTTCATAACTGCACACATTTTGCACCTCAACAATATTAAAGTATCTCAGCACAATACATTACTGACTCAAACAATAGGAAACCAGTGAAAGTATTTTCCTAAAGTCCATGTTATGTTTTATGTAAATACAAGTAGCTGCGAAAATGTACCTTAAGTAATGCTTGAAGCATCTTAAAGTATCGCCATTATATCGAAATAATTCAGAAGTCATTGCAGTTTTCTGATTTGTTGACAACTTCTATTAATCTTACCAAAATTCTGCTGTTTGCAAACAATTGTAGACGGAGATATTCCCAAGTGTGTTTCATAGTAATGTAGTGCTTGTGTGTAAATTTATATAGTATATGGCTTTAAAGTTCACCATTGGAGGTCTTCCAGCACCTGGTTTGTTTTTAAGACTACAATCCCCCCATTTTTAAATCGCTAAAACCAACATCTTGCTTTTCTTTTAGACACTTCTTTACTTCCTTTCCTTCACAAATTTGCTTTGCTGCAGCAGCAAGCTTTTTAAAAGAAAACTGTAGACAACTGTACTTGGATTGTGTATTTCTCATCCCTAACTTTTAACAGTGACAAAGTTTCTGATAAATTATCCATCATGAACTCCTATTTACATTAACTAGGTAATACAAGTTTACCAATCATATGTTGTTCTCATGTACATGACGCATATTGGCATGTGCAGGGCAGTGGAGTTTATGGAGGGTCATGACCCCCTCTTATGATGCAGTTTTATACATACATATACATATGACTATCTGGAATCGTATCTTCATAACCTCCCCCTTCCCGTGAACTTTCTGCATATACTAATGATGGTACATGTGACCAAATAATAGCTAGACACTGAATGGTTTTTGAGTCACTCTAATAGTATGCATATAATCATCCAATGAGATCACTTTATATATATACTAGAGCTGTAAACAATATTCGGCCCCATATGCCAAATATTCGATTAGGCCAAATACTGATTTGATATTCAGCTAATCGTCAATTGAATAGTCATCAGTAGCAGGGCATAAAAGGCAGTAAAATTTAATTCATAAATTATTTGGTATAGCCTAACTGGCAAAATAAATTCTAAGCAATTTACATGAAATGGGTTTCTGTGAAATACACTGGTGTGCAAAAGTTAAGGACGAGATGGAAAAAGTAATATAACAGCAGAACGAACAGGCAGAACCGACCGAAAGACCAATCAGGAGACTGCCTAGTATCCGATACAGTAGGACATTTTCATATATGCATCATGACATAATGTAAACATGTGAGTAAGGTATAAAGCACGAGTGCGGCGTTTGCGCAGCATTTTAGTAGAAGCTATTGCACAGTGTACATCGGTTTGAACGATGGTGAGTTGCTGTGGCAGTACGAGGTATCCAACAGACAGTCCCATAGACAACATCTGGATGACTTTACTCGAGGTTGAATCATTGGAAAGTTGGAAGAAGGTCGGAGTGTAGCCGAGTAGTTCGTAATCACACACAGCATCGTGTCACAAGCGTGGACGGCATTTCGAACGACAGAAACAGCTGTCCGAAGGTTTAGTGGTGGTTGTCTACGAGCAACCACAGCAATGGAAGACTGGTATCTTGTTCTACAGGCGAGGAGAGATTGATGGCTGACTGTGGGTAAAATCGCAAGCCACATGCAATGCACTACTGGACGGCTGCTATCACATTTTAACCTGGCTAGGCGTCTACACACAGGCGGTTTATTCATTCGGCAACCAGTACAGTGTGTGCCATTAACGCCTACCCATCGGGAATGGTTTCTGTGGTGCCAGGAACACAAAAATGGGGAGCTCAACAAAGGAGTCGAGTGCTGTTTACGGATGATAGTCGATTTAGTCTCATTAGCGATTCTGGATGTCTATACATCTGGAGAGAGTGGTGAACACACAATCAGCCCTCCAACATCATCGAAAGTGACCGGTTTGGATGTAGCGAAGTTCTTGTTTGGGGAAGCATAATTCTTGGTGGCCGTACAGAACTCCACATATTCCAGATAGGTTCAATCACTGGTGACCGCTATTGTACCGAAATTTCTCTTGCCTTATGTCCCTATTTTCTACGTTGCTGTAGGCCCGGAATTCCTCTTCATGGATGACAACACGACACCTCATCGTACAGCAGCTGTCGCTGAGCTGTTAGAGAGGGATGTTGTTCATCGCATGGAATGGGCCGAGCAGTCTTCTGACCTGAATCCAATAAAATACGTGTGGGATGTTCTCAAGAGATGCCTGGCAGCATGTTGCCGTCTGCCAGCAACGATTCCACAGCTGTGATTGGCGTTATAAGAGGAATGGGCCATGATGCCTCAAGAGATCGTCGACAACTTCGTACTAAGCATGACCAGAAGGTGCACACCCTGCATCACAGTCAGGGGTTATCATATCCCCTACTGAAAACTGTATTTGTCTTACTTGCCGCCTGTCGCATGGACGTTTCGGTCTTCTGTCCTCCTGTGCTGAAAGCCCACTTTAGTATAAAAGTCTTTTGTATCCTTTGGATTCCTTTCTTGGTCAGTATTGTTCACCTTTTCCATAATCTTACGTTTCGATGATCTTATGGTATGCTTTGTGCCCATTTGAAACACTAGGGTGTGACGTTACATGCAAAAAACTGTCCCGTCCTTAATTTTTGCACACCAGTGTATAATATTTTAGTTTTTTAATGATTTTCAAAAATACACTACTTTTTTAAAAAGTGATTAAAATATCTTCTTCATAAACCAGTCGGACCCACTTATATCGAATATGGACATGTCAAAGTTTTTCCATATCCATTGAGCTTTGTAATATTCACCAGACAATATGGATATATTAAATCTCATGTGTATCGCAAATTTTTGCGGCCCCCTCCAGCTTCGTTATAAGCAGGTTTAACTGTACTTTAAAAAAATTTAAAACATTTTAGACTTTGATTTTAGTAGCATTGGAAGTTTCTTTTAAAAAAATATGTAAAAAAATGCATTTTAATCATAATATCCACAAGTATATGATTCTTCTTTTCATATAATTATTAAAATAAAAATATTTTTTGACTCTCCCTTCTAAACATTTTTTGGTAGATTACTCTTATGTGTATACTGCGTGTATGAGTATGATTTATAAATTTTTTATTTAACAGAGAAGTATGTTCTCAATGGCCATTACCTCAATTGCATCATCTAAAAAGAGTAAGGAGAACTGGAAATCATGGTAATTAAACTTTGTCTTCTACTAAAATCATATGAAATTCATGTATAGCTATTAATGTGAAATGTATATGCAGTGAAAACTCTATATAATGATATTCTCCACAGTCCCGATATATGATGTGTTCGACCTTGTCTATAATAGTAATAATAAACTGCCTATAACGATGCCTTTTCCTTGTACCCAATATGGAAAATGTTTCCTAATCTTTAGCTTAATGTGCTAACCATGAGCGGACTGGGTTCTTTCAAAGGGTGCATACCTTGGATTATCGGAGGACGCGAATCCTATAGCCTATGGGGGTCACCGGACCGGGGGCTGGCGGCCCAGTCCACCCCTGCAGGTACCTAGAATAACATCATATGCAGCTTTCGCTGTATTGTCATTTTAAATGAAATCATTAAAAATCCTGTCAGTGAATCTGCCATTGAAAGTAACGCTTGGTTGATTTGGCCTCTGATAGACACTTGAAGTAGCTCATTGGTTCTTAACTTTTTTGCTTCACGGAGCACTTTTCAAGAGAAAAAGTATTCACATATCACTATCATCACCTTCATGCCAAAGGCATGTATGTGCATGTTCGGCTGCTTTTACCTAACCATACTTTTCAAGTTATTAATTGACATTTTATTATGTAAGAGTAAAAGCAAGAATTCGTTTTTGAATTTTAAATTGCTTAAAGGACGATGCCAGAAGTCTATGGGATTTTGCCTATGGCATTTCACAACAAATCAGATGCCATTCGACACATCTCACTGAGTAAATAAAATGTGTTAATGGATGTAAAGCTGTCAGATCATGCAGTCGCGAGTTATAGATCGTAGGTCATCCTGTGAGAAGGATCTCCAATGTTATTAGGATTTTGTTTATCAGCGTTCCACAACAAATCAGATGCCATTCAACGCATCTCACTGAGTCGATAAAAGATGTCAATGGGTGCAAAGCTGTCAGATCATGCAGTCACGTGTTACAGGTCATAGAAGGTCATCGTATGAGGAGGATTTCATACTCAGACTGGCTGGAGATCCTCCTCATAGGGCGACCTTCTATGACCCGTAACTCGTGACTGCATCATTTGACAGCTTTGCACCCATTGATATTTTTATCTACTCAGTAAGACATGTCAAATGGCATCTGATTTGTTGTAGAACGCTGATAGACAAAATCCCCAAAACATCGGAGATCCTCCTCACAGGATGACATTCTATGACCTATAACTCATGACCGCATGATCTGACAGCTTTGCACCTATTGACATTTTTTATCTGCTCAGTGAGACACGTTGAATGGCATTTGATTTGTTATGGAACACCCATAGACCATTTTTGGCATCCTCCTTTGAACGTAAACTTAATTTAGCGAATTAAAGTCATTAAAATGGGAACTTTAAATATCGTTTTCTGAAAACATTAATTTTGCACATCATGGGCGTCGTTTGGGTAAGGCAAGGGGCAACTGTCCCCACAGAAATGAAATATATGCAATATTTTTAATACATTAAAAGGTTAAAGTGGTTATTTGCTTCAGGTTAACATTGCAAATAAAATACACCCCCACCATAATTTGCCTTGACGATGGCCTTGATACATATACTTTATTTATTTATACTTTTCTTTTCTCATAAGGGTGACGGTATTTTCACCAATATAAGTATTAAACCCAATGACAGCAGAATTAACGATGGAAGGTATTTTTAAACGTTTGGGCATGCAAAATGTCAAGTTTTATATTATATTTGAAATGTTATATTTCTTTCAAATTTCAGAGAAATGGGGAACTTACTGAACTACATAAACAAAAAACAGTAACAAAAAACGTAAAGTAAGGCAAAACATTTGAGAATAAATTCAAAGCAAATACTTTAAAGTCACAATGTGTTGTCCATATAGATATAGCATCTAAAATCAGTTGGAGTTTTTTTTTTTTTTTTTCCCCAACTTTTTTTTAGCAGGAAATTCAACGATTTTTTGTAATTTTTGAGCACTGAAGCATACAGAGCACTTGGAAAGGTTTCGCAGAACACAGGTTGAGAACTGCTGAAGTAGCTGAATAAATAAGTATCTGTTTTCTTTTATCAGGGGTTTCATTAAAAATTATGATGATAATTCTTTTAGTTCCCTTTGATATTATACTTCGATCTGTTGGTCCTGATGATGATGAAATATCTACAAAGGAAATCCTTTTGGGTGATGTCATCAACGATTCATCAGTAAAGTCATCAACATTTTGTGCAGAAGGACTATCAACATCGGTGACGATTGTTACAGTACCCAAAAGGCCACCGGTGACATCGTCACAATACAAAGAATCTGTGCTGCTCTGGCCAGTTCAATACAGAGAAGACAAATAGTAAGTTTTTGTTTTCTAAATTTAAGCATTTGAAAAATCCAGAAGCACAAATATAAATGCAAACCACTAGCCCACAAAGTAT
Organism: Dysdera silvatica; assembly: GCA_006491805.2. Classification (NCBI taxonomy): domain Eukaryota; kingdom Metazoa; phylum Arthropoda; class Arachnida; order Araneae; family Dysderidae; genus Dysdera; species Dysdera silvatica. The sequence continues at coordinate 10,280 of QLNU02009089.1, forward strand.
AAATCAGATATGGAACAACAAACAGCAATATCAAATCAATTCGTTATTGGGCGTGGTGATACTGCTTGCCGATGGTATCAAGCGTGATTAGATGGTGAAACGTTCGAAAGAAAATAAATATTTCTGCGGCCGGTGTGAATCCAGGCCTTCACTTGCAGAATACACCTGAGCTACCGAGGACTGTCTATAATTTCTTTATGAGCGTATATATTGTTAGCCGGATTAACTACGCCAGAATGGTGTAGTACATGGACTACTATTCGGCAATTACAAAGGTTCCGAAATTATTCATTAAAAGTTTTATTTAATAATGCATAAACGTGCTTTCAACCATTCAAAGTGATCATCAGAGGTTACAAAATCAGAAAGTAGAACGTTTGAATAAATCTATTTGTAAAACAATATGAAGACTCGTGAAAAATTAAACAAATCCAATCGTCTTCCAATGGACTTAAATACAAAATAAATATGTACAAAATGTAATTTTAAAATGAATTAAAGTATAAAATAGAATATATTAATCATCGATCTGAACTATTTAACAGGAAAGACTATGCGCTACTTACACTTACGGGATGCTCAGTATTACCAGCGACATTTTTTTCTATCAATGATTTCTAATGATCCTCTAAATCTAAACGATTTCACATTACTCATTACCAAAGCCAGTTTTTAGTCTGATTAAAATGTGGTACAGCATCATTATTCTGAACAAATTGTGCTAAAGCAGTATTAAACCTTCCTAAGCATATGCCAGCTTTGTGCAGCTTCTTACACTCAATCTTCTATAAGTACTTCCAATATATTTTTGGTGTTTAAAAAAGGTCTGAGCATTTTTCTAGAATAAAAAATGATAAAAACTGTGTTTCATCAGAAGATAAGGGTAGTGTGTATACTATTCCAATTAGTTTTAACAGTGGTAATGATGTTACTCAATATCGTCATCAAATATCATAGCAACATCATCAAATTAATTTATACTTATTTTCATTACAATGTTGAAAGATTTCGATGTCTGAATACAGAGGGTGTTTACACATTTTTGGAACGATTTCTTCATTTACACATTTTTAGAACGATTTCATTTTTTTAATGTTTAAAATGGAAATCCTCTATTGAAATTATTCTAAAAATGGGTGAACACCTTCTATATTTCCAATCATTAATGACTACTTACATCCTTAAGAATATAGGGTTTGGTTATTTATGTTTGCTACGCAGATATCACGAGGGTTCTCATGTGACCTGGAATTGTCAAGAAATTTGAAATCATCTCTAAAG
>QLNU02009090.1:0-10920 GCA_006491805.2 Dysdera silvatica
TGCAGAATTTTATTTACACCATTAAAAAAAAAAAAGAGAGAATCCGTACATCAAAGTTTACAATTATAGTTAAACTCGTATGCTTCAATGCTACGATATGAGTCGATAGGGATCGAATATGATTTCCAAAGTTATGGCACATTTTTTATTTGTAACCACACCAATTGATAATTGTTTGTTTGCGGTTTTGTGGTTCAAGCACTACAATGACCATGTTGCACTGAAACTTACTGTTTTCCGAGGAATTTGAACCTGCACTGTTGGACCGCCAGATTAATGACACAATAGGCATTACAACAAAGTGCCACTGGAAGGGCCTAACTGAATGCAGCTCAGTTATCATTTATAACCATTCAAAGCAAAAAATTAAAAATTTTCCAGTTTACCGAGTTTTGCTAACGATTGGAGACTGGCTTGTCAGTTACTACTTCAAACCAACATTAATCATTGTGTACTGGTCAGGGTTGGCTTTCCGCTGGCAGAAAGTGGGAGAAACTAATAAAAGTACTTCAAATAGTATTGTATCATATATATATCGCGATATCAGGATGATGTTATTTTAATTGCTGTCATAAAATTAATTTCGTGTGCTTTATGACTTTAAATTTATGCAAGTTAAAACCATTTTATGAATATGCATATAATAAAATATGAACCTAAAAATACATATAATAAAAACAGATACCAATACTCACATGTAGCATAACTAATTGTTAATTTCAGAAGATTTTGGAAACTAGTTTTAATATAAATTCCCCGAACATATTGTAAAACTTTTGTTGCATGTAATTGAGAACTTCTAAAATAATTACATATAATGCTAAATATTTAAATATTATTATTACTAAGTACAGAAATGATTGACACAAATTCAGTCACAGGGTAGAAAATATTCTATTCACAAAAAATGAATGTTACATTAGTTATACATACTCCCCATCTAAGTTCATGAACTTCTGTCGTTTGACCAGGAGTTTCCGGATGGCCGAGGGAACCAATCCTTGTGTGTATTGGTGTACCATCTATGGACAATAGCCTGCAACTCAGTTACATTGCAGTCATCCACAGTTGAACTTGGGCAACCAATGGAACACAGATGGTACTTCGTCTCCATATACTGACACCATACGATGATGGATATTGCCTCCCGAAACCACCTCTTTCCACAAAACTCATGCTGTATATCGCTATCCGTAATAATCGTTGATGTCCATGCTTGCACTGATGGCGATTGTGAGAATAACAGTTTTCCTTACTTGTTCACAAGCTGGTTACGCCACTCTTGCATTCCACATAGCACATGATCCCCGGTGTCTATTTCTTGGTGTTTCCCTGTCGTGTGGAGTTTATTCACGATGTGATGCAAGGTAGCTGCGAATCGAAGGCTATTGTCCATAGACGGTGCATCAACACACCCAAGCACTGATTCACCACAGCCATCTGGAGACTCCCAGTCAAATGGTAGAAATGCATAAACTTAGACGAGGAGTATGTCTACCCAATGTAGTGTTCATTTTTTGTTAATAAAATGTTTTCCACATTGTGACTGCATTTGTGCCAATCATTTCTGTATATAGTAATATATTTTGTGCAAGAAACACCTACATTTTTGCATCTTTTGGTAAAAATGATGCTCTGTGCGTGGATAAGACATTATCACCATTATTGTTTTTTGAATTGCTAAAAAAATTTTGCTAAGGTTTTTAACTCTAGAAAGGAACTTTTGTGCAATTTCCACCATATTGAAGGCTTTGTTTCTAGACTCACTTTCGGCAATATTAAATAGTTATTCAATTCTACTTCAGCTTTTCGCTTTGAATTCATAGTTGGCTCATCCACAGTATCATCACCCTTATCTTCCAATGACTTTGATAAACTCTTCCTAATAGTTACAATACACCAATATATTTGGTTACTAGATGGTTCATTAAATCACAAACATAGGTATATGTGCCATACAGTAGTTTCTTTAATTTCTCTTTAAAACCTTACTTTGAGTAACCGTAATCATATAAAATGATTGCAAGCATTCTAAGCATGCTCTTGACCCCTCCCCAATATGGCCCTGTCATGTGACATTTCAAGTGCTCTCATATACACTCTGAATACAAAATAGCGTAGTACGTAGCTTCAGTAGCAGCCTAGAGAAGGAATAGGGGCTCTCTGACATGAAACATTTCAATTGCCCTCGCATACACTTCCTGAATATGGAATATCGTAGTCGTAGCTATAATACAGAACACGGAATATCATAGTCATAACTCCAATAGCAGCCTAGAAAAAGAATGGGGCCTCCGGGCCCCCTCAATATGGCCCTAACATGAGACGTTTCAATTGCTCTCGTGTACGCTCGGAATATGGAATTATCGTAGTCGTAACTACAATAGCTGCCTAGAAAAAGGATAGGGGCTCACGGGTCTTCTCCCGCAATACACCCTTCACATTATTATATACCTATATAAAATGGGGGCCTCCCAAAAAAGTGACCCAAATCAGGCCCTGCACCTGTTCATACCTGTGTTCAGTAAACGCAAATCGATTTTACTACAAGAAAAATTGCTGATGTGCAGAAATCACCAATAAACATCGGAATGGAAATCGCCGATATTGACATCGAAATGGGAAGTGCTGATATTGCGCATGCACATTGTTCAATCAAAATCACGATATATATCACTAAATCGGTATTACGATATTTCACGATATATCGCCCAGTCCCATTGAGGAGGAAGAAATTTTTCTTAGCCCCTCCCTAGAAGTGCTTGTACTGGTGCCCATGTCCTCCACTAGGCTTTTACCGATTTAGGAAAATTACTGGGTCAGAGAACGCATGGAAAATATCATTCCATCATTGTGGACGTTAATTGGTGGTAGAACAGATACTGTCCCACAAAATCAATTTTCCCCTAGAAATGTGAAGGAAAGTCGCTGTAGAGGGGGTTTTGATGTCAGCGATTTTAACACAGGATGGAGCATCATACGGTGTTTCCCTGTGGCGGTGGTAAGACGTTTATGGAAGTATTGCAGTGATTGGAAAGACGTCGGAACATTTCAATATGGATTTTTTTGTTCACTTGCGGTTGAAAGGGAAGAGGAATGTTGTTGGATTGGTTTGTGGGAGATTTATTTGAAGTAGAAGGGTCCGGTTTGCAAGGTACGCTGGCAAGCTAGGCCTAACGTGAATTACTGTGTAGTTAAAGAGGTAAAGTTATCCGACGGATAAAAGAAATAAAAGTTAGTATGCCATTTCTATTTTGTTCACTACACTGAGAAAAAGGATCGGGGGGGGAAGAGATGGAGGAAAAGAGGGGAAAGACACAAGGGGATGGAGGTTGGAAGTGGAAAGGGAACAGGAGAAAGGGGGTAGGGGGAGTAGGAAGAGACGGCCAAGAAAACATGGGTTGGGAGGGGAAAGAACATGAGGTTAGAGGGGTAGGGGTGAAGGAGAGAGAGAGCTAAAAGAGGGGTAGGAGTGAAGGCTTGGAGTAGGATGAAGGAAGGAAACAGGCAGAGCCTGTATTGAGACGTAAGAAACATGGCGGCAAGCCAGGACAAAGTTGCGAAGTGTGTTGGAAACACTCCCCACTAAAAACGAAATGGGACAGTATCCGTACTAATACCAATTAATTTTCCCCCACGTTCCATTCCAATGGACAAGTTAGGACCTGATGTACAAATGCAGGGCACAGGTGGACCAAGAACATAAAATTCGAGTCAATTTCAAGAGTATAGCTTGAGTTTTGGCTACACTGCTGGAATGAGCTTGGCTGGGTGGAATTAATATACAATTTCCCTGACAATGAAAGCACTATAACATGCTGCATTGCAAAAAACTTGCAATAGTGAAAATGGAAAAATAAGATGGTGTTCAAAGAAACTTGCGTATTAATCTTTGCATGTTGCTTGTGGAGGAAAGATTGACAGCTTCCAAAAACACAGTACTTTTTTAATACATTAATACAAATTCAAGACTCGTAAAATGTGAATATCATGGCAGCATCCAGCGAGAAAGTTAGCACCACTGGCAACAACAGGGTGGAATTAATATGCAGTTACATCGGTGACAATACAAAACATGTACCCTAGTGTTTTTTTTCCTCTTTGAAAGAGTCAAAAGTAGTTGGAAATGAGCTTATGACGTCACATATACGGGCATTTTCACATGTTTCGTCGTCGTTTTAGCTGTGTTCATTGCAGGAAATTGTATGTGTGAATGGTTGACGTGGTGTTTCGTGAAATTTCGGTCGAGACAGAAAAGAAATGTGCTGGAGTCGGTTATGAAAGGAGGATTATTTTCGTCCGGATGTAAGTGTGAGAAGAGATTGTGGGCTAGGAATCGTTTGTATGACGCTTCCCAGTGCAAATTCCGGAAAGCCTGATAGGTGAGGAGGGAGGTGAACAGGGTCAAGGCATGGAAGGGGGAGGTGGAATGAGTAATGGAGGGCAGGAAGGGGGTGTAGATGGGGTTGTAGTGAGGGCAAAAGGGGGGAGAGGAGGTCATGAAGGTGTAGGTTGGGATGTAATGGCTGTGAAGGTAGAGAGGAAGAGGGCAAGAAGGCATGGTGGGGGTGAAAGGAAGTACGGGAAAAACCATAGTCCTGATAGAGGAACTGTTCAAAGCCTACTTTGCAGAATTTGTATGGCGACGCCGCACCCAAATATACTAAAAAATTTGTTTCTCGCGTTTTTAAAACAACACACATCCGACGAAGAAGAGCAATAAAGTTAGTACCTTTTTTTTCTGAACTACGCTGAATCGAGACATTCATGTTGTTAAGATGACGTAAACATGGCGGCAAGTGAGTGTTACTGTTGTCATGCGTGATGGAAACACTTCCCGCTAAAAAGCACTAGGGTAAGTGTTCTGTACTATGGCCGTAACGTCTTCCGATTGACCTTTCGTAAGTGATTTTAACGGTTGATCGTTGGAGAATTAAAGCCCACAACGGCGATTCAAAGTCAGTGGCAGACCACATAAAGGGGCGGTGGGTCAATTATACAAAAAAAAAACTAGGTTTATTAAATGTACAGTAAAACCCCTGAACGGACACCTTACGATCTAAGCATCTGTCCGCAAATCGAGAGGGTTAGGGGATTACAAGCAGAGACTGAAAACTGTACCGAGTGTCCGATATTTGGGAGGGTCTATTGAGATTTTACTGTAGTAAGAAAGAACACATGGTTTTCAATGCAGAATACAACAAAAATTACTTACCATGTTGTTGACTAAATGTGGTCTATACCTGCAAAAGAAATAAAATACAAATTTATTTGGAATTTTAAGAAGATAAAAATTACTTTAAAAATATTTTTAAAATGTAAAAAAAGATGATTAAAACGGATTTAAACACCTACAGATAAAAATACTTCTCACAGCCTGAAAACGAAACAACCAGCCAACTCGATGTTGCCAAATACGTAAAATGAAATGTGGCTTGACTTGATTTGACTCATAAATTTGTGGAAATATTGACCGCAGAACAGCATCTCGATATTCCAATTTGTGCAGGGACATAACTCGAAACCATATTATGGGTCCGCTACAGAATATCAGCACTTGAATTGATTCCTGTCTGAAGTATTATTAAGTATCCATCCGACAAAGGCCAGATATATCCGTAAGGCCCATTAATTCTATCGTCCAGATTGGTCTGCCCATTCTGACATTACTGATTTGCTCTATGTTTCTTAAATTTTATACTATATGGGTATTTTTTTTCCTTTATAAGATTCACCTGCCCCCTTTCAATCATTTTTTCTTTAATCATAATATTGGTGCATAATTTTGTAGCATACTTCAATGACAGATGGGCATACTAATTGAAGTTCAACGACTTTACTCAAACGAAAGCTACATAAATGTCAAATTTGTTAGTTTCTAATGACACTTATCCTATTAAAGTAAAATACTAGGTACTATGAGAGAATGCATTTATTGATCCAACGTTTCAATGCAAATCCAAAATTTTCCGAACAAATATATCAATGGGCACGATATAAGACGATTAAAAAATATCTATTTTCCAATATGTTATTGTCTACCATTACTTCATTTTAAACACTATAAACCCCATATCTTATAATTATTTAATTAACTAGCTATATAATTAATTTAAAATACAGTTTTACGAAATTAACTTTTTAATTTTAGTTTGCAATTAAAGAAGGGTTAGTTTACCGCTTTTCAAAGTATTGCCACAATGAGAAACACTGCGTATAGTAACTATATACAATAAATAAAAATCTCGGCTAATGCTATTTTATACGTGAAAGGAAGCGGTTTAGTTATTGTGACTAAAACGGATATTAACTATTAATATCAGTAATTAATTTTCAGTTTAGAGCTATGTTATAATAGTTAGCTTGTTACTGTTTCAGGAATTGTTTACGTTTTGAATCGGATTCCCTTCGAAAACGTGCTCACTACAAAACATGTCCTCTTCGTCTCTTAACCCTTTTCTGTCTTAATAGCGCAAACAAGTGAATTTTCCTTGAAAAAGAGGATGGCGCCATAATTCTCCAAAAATTTGCGAAAAAAAGGTAATCCTTTGCGCTTTTGGAAGTCGTTGTTTTGTGGTATCACGTGCTTAATACGTGTTTTTTCATTGTGTTTCTGTAAGCGCGCGCTTTCTTCGTCAACGCTTAGTAGCAAAGTGATGACTTGACGTTATTTTTAATTGGAAATTTTGGAAAGAGCGTTAATTTTTATATTTTAGAAGAGTTATTACAACTTTTTTTAAAGCAGATTTATGAAAAGATAATTTTTATATATATGGCACCTCTTTACCTGTTAACGCTTCTAAATAAATAAATGTACATGCATTTCGTTATTGAAGTTTAAATATACTTTACGCAGTGGTGGTTATCGATTAGTGCCGGGGGGGACGTACCGCCACATATAACCGGGTTTTATTATCCTACCTACGTATGCCTATGCATATAGGCAGGAGTTTAATGTCCCCAATTTTTTTGTTTTGGTTGCCTAGAATCGTCACTTGTTTATGATTATCTAGTGTTTAGCAACGCTTTGTGCCGTGTACCGGGTATATGCCTATAGCTGGTATGCCCGATGTGTTATTAGTTAAAACTGAGAGTATATACATATATATAACACTGAACAAAAATATACACACAAATATTGAAGTTATAGGCTATTTATGAATTACATATATCAATGAACAAAAAGGACGAACAACTTAATACATTTTCTTCAATTGTAAATATTTCAGTCGGTAGTTAGTGAGTTGGTTACATCAATGGCATTCACCACACTGACAATCCCTAATCCAGCATAAAATAATACGCGCTTTTTTTAAATAATTTCTTTGTTTCTATCCTTTGTCCAGTTTTAATTTAAAAAAAAAAAATTAGAGGCTGAATAACCTAGGATCACATACATTTTTTGTATGCGAAAGTTCAATTTATGAAATCATCTATACAGCCTGTTAATGATCGCAGATTTGTAAGAAAAATGAATACCATTATGCTTCCCCAGATGATATAATAGTAACAATATGATTTATGCAATGTTGGTTCTAGGGTCAGGGGTCATCTCCCTCCCCCAACATAACTGGTTTTTATTATTCTGCCTATGTGCATGAAGCACCCGTGCATATGGGCAGGAGTTTGTGTCTTCCAAATTTTTTTGCCTAGAATTGCTGCTGGTTTCACGATTATCTAGAACAGTGTTTCTCAACACTTTGTGTATCCCTGGGTTTGTGCATATAACTGCCTTGCCCTGTATGTTGATAGATAAAACTGAAGTACATATACAACACGACAAATAAAAAACATACACACAAATATTGAATTTTATATTCATGAATTACATATGTCAATGAACAAAAATGATAAACGACTTATACATTTTCTTTACTTGTAAATATTCCAGTGAATTGGTTGCATTAATGACAATCCCTAATCCGACGCAGAATGACCCTTGCCGTCCTTGCGCCATAAAAATGCAACCAACCAACCAATCCCTAATCCAGAATGAAATAACATTTTTCTTTTAATAATTTCTTTGTTTTTATCCTTTGTCCAGTTTTAAATCTTTAAAAAAAAAATGTAGAGGCTGACTAATCTAAGATAAAGTCCATTTTTTGTGTGGGAAAGTTCAATTTATGAAATCATCTATACAGCCTGTTAATGTCACAGATTTGTAGGAAAAATGAATACCATTGTACTTGCTTCCTCAGATGATATAATGGCAACAGCATGTTGAAATCCCGAGTTTGAATCCTGTTGGTATCATAAAATGTTCATTGGTTCTAAATTCCTGCTATGGTATGGTGGTAATGCATTCATTTAGTGTGCCTTAACCTTGGTTTAACTCCCAGCAGTGCCAATAAAAGCAGTGTCATAGGTTGGGGTGGGGGGGTATTATTTCTCTAAGTCTTAAGAGAGTCGGATTTTAAATTTTTTAAACAATTTGTTGTGAATTTTAGATTTTTCTTATTATTGCCTAATTTTTATTATAATTTTTTGATTGATTTTCATGTTTAAAGAACTTTAATATTGCCACCATCAGAAAATCTTTTGAGTGAAATTTGGCAGAAAAATGTATTTAAACTGCATTTTTATGCAAGGTATTTTGCATCGGCCCACCATAATCTTGAGTGTTAAGCTAAAATGTTAGAATCGTGTTCATTCGGGAGAAGCAGCATTAGTATAACGATACAAGGACACAGTCACATTAAATGATCTACGTAGAGACGTTTTTCTGTCTAAAAATTAAGAAAAACTATTTTTTCAAACTTCTGGATAATTTGACTTCCTTAGTGATTTGATATATGGTGACATAATCAGAGCCGTAGCTAGGGGTGGCGTGGAAGGCCCACACTAAGAGAGAAAGGACATAAAATCAGCTGAGATAATTCACAGAGGTGAACATGTCTGTCGCTAAGTTGTGCAATCTGGACGGTTCTACCATGGATGCTAAATCATTTAGTTACTGGTGCTGGACATAATTTCGCATTCTTTTTTTCCATTTTTTTGCCAATAAACGGCCTTTTAATTTTGCATTCTTTAACAGTAAAATGTGTATGTTGGTAATAGCTTGTTGTGTGTAATTTATCGATTAAACTTTATCGTAAGCATATGTATAAATGAAAAACGACTATCATAGAGTTTATTATCCACAGTTAGAGTTGCAACGTATAACTTGCAGATAAGGCCGTCTTACCATATAATGCTTATTTAGAAACATTATCTTATCTGTATTGATGTTTCGTTACTAGGATTGTATTTATTTTTTTACGTTATATTTGCATTTCTTTTGTGATTTTCTTTTTTAATTTCTGCGAAAGCTGCGACCAACCGTACCATGAATTTTGCTTTTTCTTTCCTGTTAAAAAAATTATTGCACTAACCATGGTATATGTAGTGTCACTGCCAACTAGATTACTACAGGTCCACTCACGTGAGCCCAATGCCATAGAAAACCTGTCCCCAAATTTTCACAGTGGCTATTCTCTCATGCAGTTTTTCTCCGACAGATGGCACCTGCTGTCTTGGTTAATATTCCCAATTTAACTGATTATAAATGCCAATTAATAGCCCAGTTTCTGATTACATATAGAAATAGATTGCTTTTTTTCCCAAAAAATTACCGTATTTTATTTTCCAACAACGATGATGATATCATGATATGATAACCTTTCATAACAAATTTTAAAATAAAATTTAAATCTTACACACCTTTTTCTACTCTTTCATTTAAACTGAAGACGGTTTATTGGATGAAATGATTTCTCAGGCATGATTAATAACTGATAATGAATTGATAGTTTACACTGAAAGCTAAATTGCAAAATGCACATAAAAGCAGATTTCATTTTAATGGTTAATAAAATAGAATTATATAGAATTTTAACCAACTAATTAATAATTTAATTATATTTTATTATAATTAATTATAAAATAAAGAATTAATTAGAAGGCTTGACACCTGTTTGGAAAGACTTTAATGGAATGTTAATGAAATTAACACATGGATTTACAATAAACTGATGATATAACTACACGATGTATAATACACTGCATAATAAAAATAAAGCATGAGGTATTCATGAATAGCAATTCTTTCCAAAATAATTTTACTTGAAAATACAAACTACGTAATAGAACAGCATGTCACCGAAAAACAAAATACAGAATAAACACTTACTGTGTCCCTAACTACAGATATAAATATATCGGATGAACTTAAAACAATTAATGCACCTTAGCTTAGCTACTACAGAGTAAAATTATGAAGGGGGAGAAACAAGTTACCTTTACGTGAGATGTTTGTAATCTATTGTATTCGAAGGGTTTCTTCACTTGGAAATTCGTGAAAGGATACATTGCTTTTTCCTGACTCCGATTTACAAAATGGAACATAATATACTCCCATTATTATCACAAATAAATATCATGTAAAAATTATAGAAAATCCAGAAACCCTTTTTAATCTTCGGTTAACTGCTGCAAACGCATGAAAGCTTATGTCATGTTTATACCTGTCATTTGGCATCCCCTATGAACAAACCTAGTAATTACGCCAAAACAACGTGGGGACACCCTTGAAATTCACGTTAGCAGGCCTGTAATAATCTAGTTGGCCGTGATAGTGTGGAAACTACTGCTCTTTGTTACTATACCCCTTTTATAGCCACACTTTAGAATTATCCCGGTCGCCAACTTCCTTCTCTGGTAATCATTCTTGGGTGACATCATCATTGATTGACGTTTTGCGAGTCGTGAATTTTTCTAAATGTTTTGAAAACACTCACCGATGCTGTGGCATGAAATTTGCCTAAGTTGGAATACGATTATTGGAGTTTTGTTCTTTTGGGAAAATATATCCTGCTTTCCTTTCATTGACGTTAACGACCACTGCATGTACAGAGGCAAAGTTTTTTTTGTGACCAGGGCATG
>QLNU02009098.1:0-5000 GCA_006491805.2 Dysdera silvatica
AGACCATGGCGAATTTCTCGGTGAGGAGAAAAAGGGGGCACGGAAAAAGGCTACAAATCGAGTTTTAGATCTCCGGACAGAGCCGGCCGCACCGTTCGACGGCGGTGACGGCCTGGAGCTCCGCGCTGCTCCTCGGAAACTCTGCCCGACGATCGATATGTATGCATGCATGGCGCACGTGGGGGAGGGCGGCGCACGTCTCGATCGGTTCGACGCGAACGCTCTTCGAACCTAGCGGCCGGCCGAAGCCAGCCAGCCACCTCCCCCGCCGCGTTTCGACGGGGGAAACAAAGGTACCCTCACGAGGCCTCCCACGGCAGCCCCGGCGGTCGGTCAGTCGAAGTAAAGTTCGGTAATGATCCTTCCGAAGGTTCACCTACGGAAACCTTGTTACGACTTTTACTTCCTCTAAATGATCAAGTTTGGTCATCTTTCCGGCACGTCGGCGCGGCCAATGGTCGCTACGAGCGCCAGTCCGAAGACCTCACTAAATCATTCAATCGGTAGTAGCGACGGGCGGTGTGTACAAAGGGCAGGGACGTAATCAACACGAGCTTATGACTCGTGCTTACTGGGAATTCCTCGTTCAAGGGGAAGAATTACAAGCCCCTATCCCTATCACGAAGGAGGTTTAACGGGTTACCCAGTCCTACCAGACAGGGAAAGCACACGCTGATTCCTTCAGTGTAGCGCGCGTGCGGCCCCGGACATCTAAGGGCATCACAGACCTGTTATTGCTCTGTCTCGTGCGGCTAAAAGCCGCCTGTCCCTCTAAGAAGAACGTCCGACATAAAGGATCGGAACGCCTATTTAGTAGGCTAGAGTCTCGTTCGTTATCGGAATTAACCAGACAAATCGCTCCACCAACTAAGAATGGCCATGCACCACCACCCACTGAATCAAGAAAGAGCTCTTAATCTGTCAATCCTTCAATTATGTCCGGGCCGGTGGTTTGCATCTTAGGTGGTAAGCCCGCAGGCTCCACTCCTGGTGGTGCCCTTCCGTCAATTCCTTTAAGTTTCAGCTTTACGCCCCATACTTCTTTGAACCCAAACACTTTAAGTTTCCCAGAAACTGCCACCGAGTCATTTGAAGGCTTCGGTCTTCGTTATTCGTTTATGGTTAGAACTAGGGCGGTATCTGATCGCCTTCGAACCTCTAACTTTCGTTCTTGATTAATGAAAACATTCTTGGCAAATGCTTTCGCAGTAGTTCGTCTTGCGGTGGTCCAAGAATTTCACCTCTAGCACCGCAATACGAATGCCCCCGTCTGTCCCTCTTAATCATTACCTCGTGTTCCGAAAACCAACAAAATAGAACCGAGGTCCTATTCCATTATTCCATGCACCATTATTCAGGCGTCACGCCTGCTTTGAGCACTCTAATTTTTTCAAAGTAAACGTGTCGGTCACCCAAGACAACCGATGAAGATGATCTAGGGAAACCGACTGGTTGTTCAGGCCAGGCAGTAACCACCGTTAGGCGGACCGCCCGTCTGGAACTGAGATCCGACTACGAGCTTTTTAACCGCAACAACTTTAATATACGCTATTGGAGCTGGAATTACCGCGGCTGCTGGCACCAGACTTGCCCTCCAATAGATCCTCGTTAAAGGATTTAGAGTGTACTCATTCCAATTACGGGGTCTCAAAAGAGTCCCGTATTGTTATTTTTCGTCACTACCTCCCCGTGCCGGGAGTGGGTAATTTGCGCGCCTGCTGCCTTCCTTGGATGTGGTAGCCGTTTCTCAGGCTCCCTCTCCGGAATCGAACCCTGATTCCCCGTTACCCGTTACGACCATGGTAGGCGCATAACCTACCATCGACAGTTGATAAGGCAGACACTTGAAAGATGCGTCGCCGGGACGAGCCCATGCGATCAGCCCAAAGTTATACAGAGTCGCCACAAAGAACGGACACGAGGTCCGATTGGTCTTGGTCTAATAAAAGCGCTCGTCCCCAGAGGGTCGGAGCTCCGCTGCATGTATTAGCTCTAGAATTACCACAGTTATCCAAGTAGTAAGGTACGATCTAAGGAACCATAACTGATTTAATGAGCCATTCGCGGTTTCGCCTTAGTGAGGCATGTACTTAGACATGCATGGCTTAATCTTTGAGACAAGCATATGACTACTGGCAGGATCAACCAGGTAGCTTTCTTTCTTTCTCTACCGAAAGCATTTCGCGTTCCCCGGGAGGAACGCCAGCGAAGCGTCTCCCGGAGTACCGCAATCGACGGCGGACTTTCCTCGTAATAACACTTGCATCGAACGAAATTTCCGACGTACTGCGGTTGCGGTTCGACATCACGACTTCTTTCACGCCGCACGGACGGAAAGCGAGTACGGGACCGTCGAGTTCACAATCTCAGCGTCGAGTCCAAAAGCAGGAATCCCTCCACGAAACAAACGCGCCCGCAACGAGGACAACGGCGAAAAACCGAGCCCAACGCAGGCATGCCGAGAAGACATTTGAACTTGGCGAGAGGGAACGAACTGCCTACGAGCAGCCGGTCGCCGAACGCGCGAAAAACGCCCCGTACCTCAAGCCGGCGTCGCCAAACAGCGAACACCTTCGAGAAAGCACGCGCGCTTTTCACTCGACAACCCTCCCCCTACATATATAGTGACGACATTGCACCCGATGAAAAGGAGCCGTTTTTACGCCTTTCCGCTGACGCGCGCCAACCCGCCCTTGCGCGGAAGATCTCGGAGAAACTGGTTCCGATTCGTCCAGGGTTGCCTTAACAACGGGGCCAAAAACGGGAAGTGTGCGCGAAAATCGATGATGAGTGAGGGGGGGGGGGAACTCGTTCCTTTTTCAGAGTCCGGTTTATTCCTTGGCGGGGTACGGGTTCATTCCTTTCGCGGCTTACGGGTTCGTTCGTTTCGATGCTGCAGCACTTTCTCTTCACGACCCACGGCACGTTTCACAATGGACGTCAACGACAAACTTTACATATACGCGGTTTTCGCATACATGCGCCTTACAAATATCCGAGAAACTTTTACTACTGTCAAAACTGAATATTTACGATAACGAACCTCATAAAAAACAAACAAACCGTTATTTATTCATTGAATGTCACGAAGGTCATGCCGGAGTCATACAGTGAGCAGTGCGATCTTTTACGAGATCTCGCAGATGAAAGCGTTCATTAGATATGCGAGTCATGATCAAGGTTCAAAGGTCAGGTTCAAGGTCATACAATGAGCAGTGCGATCTTTTACGAGATCTCTGCGGAGTAAGCGTTCATTGAATGTCAAGAAGGTCATGTTCAAGGCTCAAAGGTCATGTTCAAAGGTCTTCATACAGTGAGCAGTGCGATCTTTATGAGATCTCTGAGTAAGCGTTCTTTTTGCACTGCTGGGAGTCGAACCCGGATTAGCGGCGCACTTGGAGAACGCGTTACCACACTGCGCCGCAGGGCAATAAACATTATTCAATGGATATGTTTTCTGCATTCCATACTTCAGTGCTTTTTTCAATTTTTAAATTTAAAACATAAAAAGTACTACGTATTTACTTGCGGCTATAAATAGGATTTAATAGAAATTTATTTAGTTTTAGAAAACAAAAAGTTTAATAACTCTTATTATCAATACCGCAGGCTACAAGGATTATGAAAATAAATCTTTTATAAGCACTATCTTTTATAAGGACCGACTATTCTCGGTCCCTTGAAGGTCTTTATGACCGATTTTCACTGCACGCGGTTTCGGCTGTACTATTGTACGAAAATTGGCGAAATAGGCGATTACATATATATCTATTTTAACCACCCACCGTCTTTTTTTCCCAACAACACGTGTAACTTTATAAATATACACTTTTCGCTTACTCCGTTCGACGTGCAGCAAAAAAGACCACCTTCCAAATGACCGGTTCACCCACCCAGTCTTTTTCATAATTATTCCCCATCCCCCCAGTAAAACATCCTTTCATAACGCTATTTATAAAAAACGAACTCCGTCGTACTCAGGATACATCAACGTATCTATTAAAAAGCTTCTCAGCCACCTTCCACGAGATTTTTCGATTGAAAAAACAAACTTTGCTGCCTCGCCACTCCCAAGCAAGAACACGTATCTCCTTCAACATGGACAGATGACGTTTTCGTTTCTCGTTCTATCTATAAACGTTGTACGCAAGCGATTCTTCCTTTTACACCCTTCTCCCTAATTTTCCACACCTCCTACAAAAAACAGAACTTGATTTCATCCACTCCTTCAAAAGTTAGGACCGTTTCGGGCTTCCCAAATTTCCACATATTTAATGAGCTGTTTTAACATGCATATATCGCGTTTCCGTTTCTCATTCCGTCTCAACACCTCATACAGATGCCATTCTTTTTTTATACGCTTCTTCCTACTTTTCTACGCCACGGACAAAGAACAGAATTCTATTTCATCCACTCAATCAAAAGTTAGGACCGTTTGGGTCTTTCTAATTTTTCGCATAATTAATTAGCTCGTCCGTGACGTCATCGAAAGCTACCAATATTCGAACCTCCCTCATTTCTCACTCTTTTTCCACGCCGTTTTTGGGCATTCGCCTTCTCACCCTCCCCCAAAACGGGTCGTCTTCCCTCAAATCCAGTTTTCACGCATTCTTTCTGTCCATAAAAACGTTTTGGGTCGCCAACAACGCCAGAAATCAAACTGCACGTGTTGCTTGCTCTCACTGGAACCGCGGATGTTTTTAAAATACTATAAATGAAAACGATCTAAGTAATATGCGGATTAAAGAGGTTGTGGGAGTACGAATAATTGAGAAGATCGTGTCCTCTGAAAATTTAGGATCCTAAAACAGCAATTCACGGGCCCAAAATACTTAACATAGAAAATTATTTGTCCGATTAATGTTCCGATTGTTTGAATATAAATCCTTATCAGAAGAGGCTTGATCCGACGCGTCGCAGGAACGAGAGTTCCTGACAGGGGATTTTTAATTTTAACTGCATTTTCTGCTGTAATAACTGCGATTTGAAAATTATAATAC
>QLNU02009099.1:0-15889 GCA_006491805.2 Dysdera silvatica
CATGGGCACCCATACGAGTATTTCTAGGGGGAGGGGCTGAGAAAAATTACCTCCTTCTCAAAGCTGTCGAGAATTTTTATAAATGTATAAGATACCAAAACACTACAAAAATAATTGATACCGCTTGCTAATTAGTAATGAGAAAAATACCTTATTTTTAAATGTGAGTGTGAATTATTTTGGAAGTAAAATGCATAGCAGTTTCGGGCAAATCAAATTTTTAAACGGCTAGGGGTCGATCCCTTCCCCATGTGCGCGCCTATGCTCTAGGGACAGGAAGAAGATAACGTAATAGACAATTCATCTTCAAAGACAAGATACAACATGATGCATTCTATATTTATTGGAACTGGCAAGAAATATTGTGATGGGCAGATTATTTCACTGTATGATACGGGCATAACTGTCAATCAAATCAATATCGTCAAGTAAATGTAGAGATAGCATATTTCCTGTGGTGTCGTTGTCTATTTCCGTTTCTTTCCATTGGATTGCCATACGTTGCGTCATCACTTTTTAAGTCAATGAATACATCGCTAATTTGGCGCGCATGCGCGGCCGCAAATGATTGGTTCATTAATTAGCTGTGTAATTTATTTAAATCAATGTTCAAGTTACGATCGTGCCGAGAATGTAGTAACAGAAGGTGACAATGTTTGCAATTACTGTATCAAATTATTATTGTTCTTCGCTTGTATATATTAACTACATCTCATTGTCTATTATCTCATTCAAAAAAAGTTCTGTAAGTTACCGCTAGAGAGCCAATGGGCCATTGTCTATTATCTCATTCAAAAAAGTTCTGTAAGTTACTGCTAGAGGGCCAATGGAAGTGTGGGTGAATGAAAGAATTATTTTTCTTTAAAATGAGCGGGAGAGTGATCGTTTTTAAAGGGAGAATAAATATTCTATAAAGTGCACGAAAATGATTCTTTTTTAAAGTTAATGCGAAATCATTCACTTAAAAGAATCATTTGTATTCCCCAATTCCACTCGGTGAATGAGTGAACGAGAACGATGGTTCCCATTCCGTAAATGGATCAATTAATGACTCAAAAGAACGGAAATGTATCCAAAGAATACATTCTTTTTAAAAGAACGAGAATAAAATAGAATAGATTCACTAGAACGAATTGTTTTGGTTACCTTTATTCTGCAATAATAAAAAATTGATTCATATGACATGTGATAGCAATATATGCTATCGTGTAAAATTATATCAATATGTTATCGTTATAAATATAATACTGGTATATATATCGATATTATATTTATAACACTATAAATATAATATGGATATATATATATCTCGTTATGAATGTAATGTCGATATGTATATCGTTATAAATATAATACCGGTATGTATATCGATATTATATTTATAACAATGTAAATATAATATCGAGATATATATATATAGTTATGAATATAATGTCGATATGTACATCGTTATAAATATAATATCGATATATAAATATATATATCGTTATAAATATATCGGTATGTATATCGTTATAAATATAATGTCGATAAAAATGCGATATTGTTATCGCTAATCAAACGTGGTTTCGTGGGGGTATCATAATATTATTATTCAGGAATCAATAATTATGCATCCCGAAGGACGTGTGTCCCTTGATGACAATCAGCTGGCAGCCAATTGGCTTCATTTTGGCTACCTGTTGGCGTGCACAGATAACAATAACCAAAATTCGATCATGAGCCCGGCGGAGAACCAAACGTTAAAATTCCGTGCTTTGACCACTTAGCAGTTGTTTTGCAAAAAAGCGGAATCGAACTTAGAACTTGTCAAGGAAACTGGCATCGTTCCAAGTCAAGAACTAAGTTTCTTGTTCATTTCGTAACCATGGGCGTTGGTGCGGAAGGGTAGAAGGTGCTGTTGCCCCCCCACCTCCCTCTACAAAATGACCATTAGAAATATTAAAAATTAGAATACATATGTTTGTAAATAACTTAATGTACACTCGTTGCCAGATCGTTTCACGGAAATTGACTTGCAAATGCTACTGCTACGTCTGGCGTTGAATTGCAAGTTAAAAAGTGGTCACTTTATTCAGGTGGTCAATTTACCAAGGTAGTCAATTCATCAAGGTAATCAATTCATCAAGGTAGTCAATTTACTAAGGTAGTCAATTTACCAGGTTTCACTGTATATCGAATTCTTTTAAACACAATTTGGGATTTTGTTGAAAATGACGAAAATGTTTTGATGATCTATTTCACGGACTTGTATGTAAAAATTGTTATGATGACTCATCTTCGAAATACGTCGTACAGCAGGACACTAGAAAGTTGGTCATAGAATGTGAATGTGATATAAATATAAAGTTTTTCAAGGCACGTGCAGTACACGCCCCCTCCCCTTTAATTCTCGGTTTTATTTATCTAAATGGACATAACTTGTAGATAATATGATTAATATTAATTTTCTTAAAAAGATGAGTACATTGATTTGGCAACAGGTCTCTAAATACTATTTACAACACATATCAGGGGCCAGTGCACAGTGGCGTAGGCAAAAGTTCATAAGAGGAGGGTTATAGGCTTAATGGGAGGGGTTACAGAGCTACAACTCATATATTCCTATGTTAAATATACAAAATTTCATTGCGATGGGGGGTTACAACCCCCAAAACCTCTCCCTGGCTACGTCTCTGCCAGTACAACGTCTTTCCATATTTCCCATCAATGTCTTCCAATAAACAGTTGGGGGTTACACTCGCAGCAAAGCTAACGAGGTACACTGGCAAGGCGCAGAGAAGCATCATTCCGCCAGTGCGATATAGTTCGCCCTATCTTACTTTAATAAAAGATACATTTTAGCCATAAAACATTGAAATAATGTTGAAATACATAAAACATAGGCATGTTTGTGTAATTAAAATCGGGTATTTATTAAATTTAGGAAAAAGAATCATTATAACTAGCGCTGATGTCATTCAAGTAACTGACCACTCAGAGGACTTCGTCCGCTTGGCGGGAAATTTGGCGCCTGGAATTTTGGCAACCGCGTTTTTCTGCATTCCAAATTAGGCGATAAATAGCCTAATAGTGCTGAATCTATCTCATTTTTGTTCGCCAATTTGTGAACGAATACTCGTTGCACGGCCATGAATAGATCGCCATAGATTTAACAGTATACCATGTTAGCTTTTCCACGAGTATAAAGTAACACAATTAACAATAATTACTTCTTAAAACCTGCAGTTAAAACCATTTGCTTCAAAAAGTAAAAAATCGATAACTTTTACAGAGGAATTTATATGAAGTATAGCCCTAACTAGGAGCTTTGGGCCCCCTAGGAAGAACAAAAATTACAAATGATTGCTAAGGACGGAATATTAGAGTAGGGGGGGGGGGGCTATAGCCATACTCTAATATTCCGCCCTTAGCAACCATTTGTAATTTTTGTAAGGTTAGCCACACCTATGATCTTATAGAAAAATAATTAAAAATCAGATAACTGTATTCGGAATGCTAGCACCATCATTAAAAAATTTATGGGTTAATATTTGCATTATATTATCTTCTAAAAAAAAAGGAAGGGCATGTCTATGGGGTAAAAGAATATCATAGACACACACGCACACACAGTTTAGGGCGTTCGCACCAGCTCAGTGTCGAAGCATCAGCCGCCATTTTGTTGTACACTTCTGACTTCGTAGCAACGTTGACCATTGGAAAATTAATAATTCGTTTTTTTCTTCTTACAGGATCTGTTTCAATCTAAACGTTGTACATTTATTCCTCGAGTGATTTGAACAATTCAAAGTGGCATATACACCCATTTCACCCTACTTTATTGAAAATAACACACTTGTAAACCACACGGCTGTGAATGAGGTCACGTGATACGATGGCATCAACATGTCTGATGCACCAGCTCCCCTTTCTAGGAGCCATAAGTGTATGTTCAGCCCACAGTTAAAAATACACACGAAATGCAACCATGGTAAAACCAGACATTTACCTTTAATTACTCCTGATGAAGGGACTGCTGGAAACGCGTCCGAAAGTTTGAGTAATCTTTTTAATTTGCTATTTTACCTGTGTGTAACCTGTTGTATATAAATATTTTTAATTTCACTATACCGCATTGTTCCTTACTAAAAATCCATATCCATGCTTTAACAGACATCTAAACATACATCAAACGAACATCTAAGCTCATTTACAGAACGCCAATTCGTTCCTAAAACTAATCTAATAGTGGTCGATACACGTTGTTTTCAGAACCGTAATAATAGCTTAGGCTATTCGGAATTGTTGAATGAATGAAAAGTGAAATGAATAATGACATGCTCAGTGAAATGAATAGTGAAATGCGCAGTGAAATGAACAATGAAATGTACAGTGACATGAATAGTGAAATGAACAATGAAATGCACAGTGCAATGTACAGTGAAATGAACAATGAAATGCACAGTGAAATGAACAATGAAATGCGCAGTGAAATGTACAGTGAAATGAATAGTGAAATGTACAGTGAAATGAACAATGAAATGCACAGTGAAATGTACAGTATATTCTTATGATCAACATTTATTATATATATGTCTCCCTTGATAAATATATTTCGCACTATGGGCAGTCTGGTACAAGTATTTCTTTCTTCTTCAGGGCAGCACAGGCTGCATTTCTCCGAAGCAGATACTTTGTGGAAATAGTATCGGGTCATTCATTACATTCCCTACCGACATGTCTCTAAAGGGAAAAGAGGGGAACATTAGGGATAAATTTTATGGTGGAGCGATCAGACGGAGTAATCACTCAGAAATGAATTTCGATGGGGTGGTATAATACCTATTTGCTGACGAAAGGGGGTGGTCAATGTCCTGTACACACACATGCACACTATAATCTCTAATATGTAAAAGCTATATATGCGCAGTTTCTAGCTTTCCCATGCACATACGTATCAGAAATGATAGGTGTAATAATAGACAAATCGAACTTAATATCTGAGCAGGACAGCGCAAGGGATTTCAAAAAAAGGTGTTTTTTTTTTTGAAAATGGGGATTCAAATTTTTTTTGTTTGATAAGGAATTTGTAATAATATTGTTCGAATAGGGAGGGGGGGGTTAACTTCCACTTCTTGTTCACGGTCTTGATTTGAAGATTTTTCCATCGTATATACAATTAATAATACAACTGATAAATATATACAATTAATAATACAACTGATAAATATATACTATTAATAATACAACTGATAAATATATACTATTAATAATACAACTGATAAATATACACAATTAATAATACAATTGATAAATATATACAATTAATAATATAATGGATAAATATATACAATTAATAATACAACTGATAAATATATACTATTAATAATACAACTGATAAATATATACTATTAATAATACAACTGATAAATATACACAATTAATAATACAATTGATAAATATATACAATTAATAATATAATGGATAAATATATACAATTAATAATACAATTGATAAATATATATAATTAATAATACGATTGGTAAATATATACAATTAATAATACAATTGATAAATACATACAATTAATTAATAACTTAAAATAGTAAGCGTTGAAAAATAACATTTCTTTTTAATGGGGAGGCACTATTTTACATTTATGCCTCGAGTATGGAAATTGCTCGGTCGTACCCTTTAGATCAGTGTTTGTCAACCGCTGGAATTTGTCATTTTAGTTTTCTAAGCAATTTTTATGAATAAATAATTTATCGTGGAAATATTTTCCACGATAGTCATTCGGTAGACGATAGACGGTCATTCGGATTTCGATAGTCAGTTCGGTAATAGTCATGAATATGTAGGAAAGCCCAGAACTCCTAAACAACATCTGTGCAGCAATTGACAATGTCCACGCCGTCTGTTTTTAAATATGTGAGTATTCATGGATGATCGAGAATTTTCAGACAACGAACTCTTTTAGCATTCGAGAAAGCGTATACCCCTCAATATGACATTATGTCATGACTCATTATGTCATGAAAAGCGCATGCAAGCCGGTATCAATAACGTGCAGCGCATCCTCTGTTCTGGAAACTGAAAGAAATAACATCTGTGTTGCAAATGCCAATGACCAGTTAGCAAGGAAAAAGTGTGTATTGATAGAAGGGGTGTATGGATACTCTTTATGATTATGACATAACTAATGATGTCATAATCATAAAGAGTATGACATAACTAATTATTCATATTTACGATAGATTAATATATAAACTTTAAAAAAAGCATGGAGGTTACGAGTAAATTTATTGGGACCGTGCCCCCGTCTGATTAAAAGAAAATTTACTGGGCCCTCGTCTTATGAAAGGAGAATTTATTGGGTCGCGACCTCATAAAGGTTGGGAAGCACTACGTTAGACAGTACACTCATATATGAGTGAGCTTTCTACCAGGGGCGGGCATAGACTTTCGTTTCTTGGGGCCAATGACAGAATTTGCCATGGTCTTGGAATTTTTTGCAGTGAAAAAAATATATTTTGGGGAGGGTCATGATCCCTGTGCCCCCCCACCCCCCCGTGTCCGCGCGTGCTTTCAACAAGGCCATCTGAGAAAGTACTCTGGTACAATATATAATTTGAACATAGCAAAAATGAATTTGATTTATTTTAATATTTTTTTATTTCATATAACACATTTGTAAAATAAAGAAGGGGAAACTAGAATGGTGATTTTTTCAAAAATATTGTACGATTGATTAGGATTTTAAGAGAAATAATGTCTTCAGAGCTCTCTGTCTCTCTCTCTGGCTAAGAGAAAAAAAAAAGCACTTATTAGTTTATATGCGATAAAAGTCGTAAAAATATCATAAAACTCGTAGAATTCCCGAAACATTCTTACGTTGGCGAGACACGTAGCCCGTTAGGCGCCTATCGGAACATTAGGTAGGCGCCAGCTTGGCTGCACACCTTTGATGTAATGCAGGAAAGGCCGTCTTCTAGGGTGACTCACAGGAATTAAAATAGGCATAGGCGTAGTCGGGCAGGTAGCAACGCCGATTTTTTTTTCTTGCCGTCAGCACCGAAATCGATTGGCAGTGATAATCCGGCCTGGAGAACAGTGCCATTCGAAGCTACTGAAGGGCGTATGCAGCACCGTGCCCTAACCTTAAATGCAATAAAAAAAATTTACTCTTACTGCACACGCGCAATGAGGTGTGGAGCGAAGGTTTTGAATGAGAGGTGATTCGGGGAATTTTGAATGAAAAGGGGCGTATGTGGGATGTTTGTGTTTAGTGTTTTCGTCCGGGGATATTTAAGACCAGAGGCCCAGGGCCACAGTCTTACTTCGACGGGCCCCCACGACCCCATTTCATGGGAAGTAGCATAAATATTTTTATTTGTACTTGTTTATTACTTAATTATTTTGCACGATCACTGCTGAAAAAAAAATCTAACGTAAGCTACTGTTACTGTTTTTTTTTCATTAATCGAGACAGGTTAATGAAAAATAATAATTCAAAAGTGTACAAAATTTGATTAATCTGGATTTAGAGAATAATTTTTCTGGCTTTCCGACCAGCAGGGGGGATCGGGCCCCCCACAGAATACGTCCTTGCCAGCGCGGCCCCCAGACCTCATCCGGAAGCCCCTGCTACCCCACCCCACCTCCTCGTAAGCACTGTTTAAGACATCTGTTTCAGTCATTGTGAAAACGACAGGGGAAAACACAATGCCGTCTCGTTAATCCGAACCATGCTCATTCGGTTGATCCGATTTGTTTTCCGTCAGCTACAATGGCAGCCGACTAACAAGACGTAAACAAACAGCGAAAGGTGTGTTGCCAACTAATAGAAATTTTCCATGAAATAAGAAGAAATTTTTCGTCGCCCGCCCGCCTGTCATCTGTTACCACTGCACATCAAAGCACACACACATCAAACAATTATAGCTTACTGTAAATGCTGTAAGAAAGATTTCCGTTTATCCGAACAGATGACGATTAGTTCGGATAAACGAGAATCTACTGTATGGGTATATGCTGCCAGGGATCAATAATGAAATAACCCCCCTCCCCAACTGAATACTAAAACATACTATTTTTCTATAACGCCATTGCTTCTTTGAAACTTCACCGAACCTTTACCCCAATTTATTTATTTATTTTTATTATTATTTTTTAATAACTACACCACTAACATGAATTCACATTTTCTACGGTTGAAACATGAATTCACATTTTCTACGGTTGAAATAAAAATAAACGGAAAAAGAAATTTCCTCGTGCTCCTGAATCATCCCCCCACCCCATATGGCGTCATTTTAAACTTAATTTTTGGCCCTAAATTTTCATATACAGTGTTACCTCCCAATAAGGGACATCCGCGGAACAGGATATTTTGTCCCTTAAATAGAAGTGGTCCTTCTTGTGAGTGACCCTTACGGGAGGTAAGACTGTATTTCCATATCTATGGTTGAATTAGCATTTATCATATCATCTGTAGGTCCTCTGTTCTATAAAATTCACCATGGGGGCGTCTAAATCACTACTTTCCCATTAGTTCATATGGTTATAGTCCATTTACGTACATCACATTTGCGTACGTCAAAAACTGTCCCACTTGCGTACAAAGAAGTGGGGGAGGAGAAAAGCACCATGGGGATGAAGTAAATCTGTTTCAAGAGAATCAGAGTTTGGCGATTTAGCGCCTGTTTTACTTATAGAAATGTATCTCTATTTCAAGTGTATATTTGAATACCTATTCAACGAAACTTACATAAAAAGAATCTGCTTCATAACATAATAATAATAATAATTTATTCAACCCAGATTTACATAATTACTAATTATGATTCGTCCATTTTTTTTCCTGGAAATACAGTGCTCAAAAGAAAAGAGGGGAATCTCCAAGGAAAAGACAGAGTGAAGAAATATGTGAAACTGAATAAAAAATAATATGAAGAGTTTTGGACAGTTATCATTTTGATCTCTTTTTAATCCCTTTTTAAACGAACAGAATAATTCACATGCTCTGAAGAGATGCCTGGAAATATTGGCATACGTGGGTAAAATTGAGGAAAAACGGAAGTCATATCGGAAAGAGAAACAAAAAAGACAAGGGAAGTATTTTCTCGCTAAAAAATAAAATAAAATAAATAAATAAAAATAAAAACTTTTAAACACGCCAGCAATAAGCTGCCAGTCGGAAGTCTGCATGAAAGTGTGACGAAAAGTAATTATAAAAATTTTCTATCCTTTTAATTTTTATGTTTTTAATTTTCGATATTTTTATTATACAAAAATACACTCTATAAAAAAAAAATAAAAATACCGCACCAAGAAGGAGTTGTCCGATTGTAATGAAATTTTGTATGAAAAGACATTTTGAACGAACATGCAAATGATTAAAATTTGGTGTCCAATGAATGAATAGCGGGAACTCCAGCGCATCGGATCTGCGCATTCAGCAGATGTATATAAGGAGCGATTCTCAATATGTGGTCAAAATTTCTGTTGCATTTTGACTGTGGATATATTACGTCGACTGTAACAAAGGCTTGCCGAAAGATTCGTGCTCATTACGAGCATATGTCAGAGTTTGAAAGAGGTCATGCTATCGGATTGAAAGAGGCTGGTTGGACGAATCGAAGAATCGCTGGACATGTGGGTCGAAGCGATGCGGCGATTGGACGGTGCTGGCAAGAGTGGGTCAACAACGGCAGATGTCAGCATCGGGATGGCAGTGGTCGACCTAGGGCCACAACAGAACGGGAAGACAGAGCGATTGTCAGAGCAGCTGTCACAACACCGGATTCATCGTTATCAACTATCTAACGTGAAGCCTGCACACATGTGTCCAACATGACCCTCTGCAGATGACTGAGAGAGCGGAATTTACGCTCATGACGACAGTTACGCCGCTTACCTCTCAAGCCTTTACACCGTCAAGTCCGATTACAGTGGTGCCGGGCTCGATCAACTTGGAACTGCACTGACTGGGGACGTATAGTCTTTAGTGATGAGTCCCATTTACAACTGTGTCCTGACGACAACTGCAGACATGTCTGGAGATGTCCAGGGCAGTTTGGGGATCCTACCCTTACTATCGCACGCCACACATGCCCACAACAGGGCAATTTCAATTTTCCATCCATTGATAAGTACGGGCATATAGAAGTGTATGAGTGGGTCACAGATAAGGCGGACGAAACTAATTTTTTTTTCATCTTTGTGAGATAATGTTCTGTTATTTGGTATGAAATATGCAAAACCACTCTGATTAGCATTAAATATTTTACTCTTTGAGCAATATGCAAATGCATTATGTGACGTCAACACGAATTTAGTTGCTATGTTGTGTACAGCTTCTTTATTTTAATTTTGTCTGACGTTATATGTTTCGTAACATTAAGAAAATCTATACTCATATTTCTTTCTGTCTATAAAACTCTTTAAAATCGTACAATTCGTAATGTTTAAACCCTTTTCTTTATGGTATGCCTATCTCTTTTAGTCTGCATCATGTACGAATATATACTTACACAGCGTGTTTGGATTTTTCTAAAAGTGTACGTTGAATTAATTTATATTTCTTCCTATTTGTCTCAAATTCCGTAATATATCTTTTAAAATTACTTATTTCATAATCCAATTACTTTTCGATATCGTCCTTGATTCTGTTGAGGTTTCTTTCTTTTGCAGGAATTGTAAAAACTCTCAATGTTTCTCATTTCTTCCAAAGTACAATTCTCTCCGAAAAATTCAGTGTCAGATATATAATCTAAACGGTTATGTTATCAAAAGTGTAACTTACAGAACTATTATTATTATCAGAAATATAATCTATATTGCTATTTATCCTATCATTGTTCTTAAAATTTAACATTACTTCATTCTCAGTAATTATTCTATTTAATATAATTTTTTCAAATGTAGGTAATGATCTCCCACTTTCATGTAATTGTTCATATATTACACGAATGACGATCGCAGATGGATCTGTTCCGTATTTTTCAATAGCTAAGTTTAAAATACCTGCTAGAATATTGATTACAGTTCGCATAATTACAATATTTATATAAATTATTATAACACTGCTTTACCCAGTAGTGCCTTAACCAACACCAAATTATTTTAACGAAATGTTTTAAAGCCGTGGATAATAGGCATTGCCAGGATTTGTATTAGGGGCAGAACACCATTTTACTACAATTTAAATTTTAATGCCACTTTTAGTTCAGTATTTTTATTTGCTTGATTTAGGGAGCAGCTTCCCCCCATATACACCCCTGCTTGGAATTAAAATTATATAGGAGACTAAAACTCAATAGGCCTTTATAATTTATTCTCATAAAAAAAGGTCATGCTCCCACAACACCAAAAACGCCCTAGATACTGTTCGTTCACAGAACGAAGTCCGATGGAATAGTTAGAAATAACGGGAGGTGACGTTACAAACGGCCTATTCTATTACAGTAGAGGAGGGCTCCAATTCCAGAACTTGATTTTTCCGCCGACAAACGTTCACCAAAAAACAGTTATGAAATTGTAGTCCTCCTTTGTTGTAGTGAACTAACCCGTTTGTGACGTCACCTCCCGTTATTTCTAACTGTTCCATCCAACGTCTTTTCGTGAACGCCAACGGTGCCCGTGATCGTTCTTTGATTTCTGAATATTAAATCAATCGATATAAGTATTAATTTATGCCATAAGCTAGTATGCTAATGAATAAATCATAACTCTACTACGAAAAGGGAAAAGTTACGTCATCGTACAGTTCAATAAAAAATAATTAAAAATCTGTTCTTTGAAATTAAGGATATTTAGAAGTATCAGGTGTATCGATATTCCGATAGTGATATAGGCGAATATCGATACGTTTTTCTGGGAATAGGAATTATCAATACTTTCTTTGGAAATATCGATGAGAAAACCAGTTAGCTTTTATGGGGGGGCCAAGGCCCCCCCCCAGAAAAATTTCGTAGTTACGCCTATGCTCAGGGCTCATAACAAGGTTGATATACATATAACCTCGCAATACGCACGTATTTTTTTATAATGCAAGTGTAGTTTTGAGACGGAACCCCAATACATTGAACGAAATGTAATTCACTTAACGAAGACTCGCTTAACGGGGATTGTTAAGCGATCCGACATGTTATAGGACAGGGTTCCACCTGTTTATAAGAAATAAATGTTAGAAGGGTTCCTACATGGAAATTAGATATTACCTTGATATTAGCTCCCAGAGGATAATATCCAGGAAGAACGCTACAAGCTAGGAGAAATCCAATTACTTTAAAATACGTAAGTGGCCTTTGTTATACATAGGTTTAATGCAGGCAGGTTTCTTGTCTGTAGGTTTAGCGCAGGCACGTTAAAAATCCAGCCTGCATTTAATTCTCCGCTTAAAATTAATATTTCCAGGACGACAAGCCGTAATAACGTCATTTGAGCCGACTTCTTTAAGACTTTTGGGGAAAAAGATTAAAACTCGGTAGGGGGAATTCCCGCGAGCCGGGATTTCTAAAAATAAAAATCCTACTTTATACCTCCGAGAAGAGCGGAGCTTTCGGTGGCCGCTTATCCCGCCTTAAAGGTCGTCTACAACTCAGACATTTTCATGAAATTTAAATTTTAATATGCTTCCCCGAAATCGGGCGTGCTTCAGAAAAGCACTCCCGCTTCGTGAATATATAATTAATATTTATGTAAACCTTTATTTTTATTTATAGCTGAAACTTGGCTAGTTTTTTTTAAATGTTTATAGCCAGAATGCTAAAATTCATACTCACAGAGTCGGCCGAATCCACAACTTAGATGCCGTCGAAGTTTCTGAATTCTTGAAACTTTCTTTTCTTTCATGGTAACATCTAAAAAGAAATAATAATTAAAAATAAAAGTCCCAATATTTTTAATTTTTTACAAAATTAAGAACAAATATGTAAGCTATTAGCATAACTAGTACCAAGGTCTCTCACCCAATACAAACATTTATTTGTAATTTTCTAAAGGGACTGATTTTTTTTCTAGGGGCTGCCACCTGTCTACCTACCCCAAATTGCATTTATTAATTAGCTAGTTAATTAATTATTAATATACATTCTTATACAGATTTCAAATTTTATTTGCCTAATGAATAAAAATAGCGAATCCAGTGATTCCCTTTTCGAACAAATAATTTAAGGAATTTTAGATT
This sequence comes from Dysdera silvatica, assembly GCA_006491805.2. Taxonomy (NCBI): domain Eukaryota; kingdom Metazoa; phylum Arthropoda; class Arachnida; order Araneae; family Dysderidae; genus Dysdera; species Dysdera silvatica. The sequence continues at coordinate 13,175 of QLNU02009099.1, forward strand.
AATAATTAAATTTCTAATCAGATTTTTTTCAAATTAATGATTTTTTCTATCTTGTTGAATTGTGTTAGTTTATTGATATTAAAACAAATAGTTATATGATGATATAACTATTTGTGTTCCAAGATCATACATAATACATGGATCAGTAATCGCATAAGACGTATAATGATAACACATAAGCAAGATCATATACATAATAGTATGACCACTAGGGTACGCAGAGGGGTATTGATGGGGGTTGTAAACATATTGAGATGAAATGTTGTACATATACGTATGAACATATGGAGTTGTAGCTCTATAACCTCCATTATATGCCTATAACTACCCCTTATAAACTTCCTGCGTACGCTTATGTATATGTTATGTATAACAGTCATATATATATCCATATTGATATATAGATGTTGAATGTTTTACTATTAAATACAAATATTTCCAACCAATAGAATACTTATTAGGTGTAAGAAAAAATAAGTAAAAAATACATTTTTAAAAGAGAAAAGTACTGCATATTTTAATTTTTAAATACATATGGATATAAATTAACTTTCTTTTTAAATGACATTAGTTTTTCAAGACTTGAAATCCAAGAATTAATGCAGTAAAAAATGGATGTGTCAAATTGACTACTTTGATAATGGCAAGAAGTTCGAAAATTGATTAAAACAATGAAAATTGGATGTTCGAAAATAGATTAAAACAATGAAAATTGGATGTTCGAAAATTGATTAATACCACAAAAATTAAATATACGAAAATTGGAAAAACTGAAAAACTGAACAGCAGTAAAAATGAATGAAGTGTAATTGGAAAAATGCCAAAGATGTGAATTCTAAAATAAAATGAGCATAGGAATTGGAGGAGCAAAAAATCGGGCAAGCGTCACAGATGGAAAATGAAAATGCATAAAAATGGGCAAGCATTATAAATAGATATCAAATAAAAGGAATGCGGCAAAAGGTGCAAAACTGAGCAAAAATCAAAAATACATAACAAATAAAATGAATTCAAAATTGAGGGAAAATTTCTGGAAGTACCATGGATGTGCGCTGGAAGATGAAATAAGAACTCGGAGGTGCGAAAATTGGGTGTAAGCGTTTAAGGCGGACACGTAAAAATAAAACGGAACGAGCAAAAATTGGGCAAATCTTAAAAGCAAACACTGGAAAATAAAATGAAGAAAAAAAAAAATGTGCAAGCACCAAAGATGAATACGTAAAATGAAATGAGTACAAAAATGGGACAAGCAAAAATGATCCTCGAAAATGGAAGAGAAAATAAAAAAATCAGAAAAGGGAGGTGACAGAAGTGGATAAGCGTCAAGGGCAAACAAATGAAAATAAAAGGAGAACAGAAACACAATACAAAGGTCGGGTAAGCACCAAAGACGGACACGTAAAATGAAATGAGTACAAAAATGGGACAAAAAAATGATCCTCGAAAATGAAGAGAAAATAAAAAAATCAGAAAAGGGAGGTGCAAAAAGTGGATAAGTGTCAAGGGCAAACAAATGAAAATAAAAGGAGAACAGAAACACAGTACGAAGGTCAGGTAAGCACCAAAGACGGACACGTAAAATGAAATGAGTATAAAAATGGGACGAATAAAAATGATCCTCGAAAATGAAGCGAATAAAAAAATAAGAAAAGGGAGGTGCAAAAAGTGGATAAGCGTCAAGGGCAAACAAATAAAAAGAGAACAGAAACAAAGTGAAAAGATTGGGTAAGCACTGATGGCGAAAACTCGAAAATGAAATGAGTATAGAAATCGAAGAAAAAAAATTGGGCGCTAAAAAAATTCTATGTAAGTTCCGTTTTAACGGATGAATGCATCTTGAACCAAACGTTATCTGAGGCGCAAAATGAGCGCTAAATTAGTAACGGGCGATATAAATTAAGCATTAAATCTAACGATATAAAACGTAAATTATATTTCATTGAAACATAGCACTTTGTTTTCCAGCTATCGAAAACTTTATGATGATTTAAATTGTCAACAAAACGTAGGGAAAAAAGTGTTTCCTTCGTAAGATGTACGTCAAGGAAGTTTTCCCGCGCTTTTCGGTCCCACAAAAATATTTCCCGGGAAAAACAAATCCGATGTTATTTGGGACAATGATTTCCAGACAAATTACGAGATGATAATGAGCATTTAACGAAGATTAATGGATTCTACTGGACTGAACACCCTCCATGGGGCAAAGTGTTACGGCTTACCCTTCAGTGGGCTAATAATTCTCCAACCATTAAATTCGATATCCTTTAGCCATGCCCCCCCCCCACCCCCATTAATAATTGATTCAAAAAACAATACTCCAACCCTTGCTGATACAAGATAACGGAACCAAAAACGTATTAAATGGAAAGTTATTTGATAAAAAAAAGAGCGATGCTCTACAAAATCGATTATACGGTGCATCGTGACAAAATATCGATTTTAGCGACAAGTCAAAGAATAATCGCTAGGGGGCTTGAAATGGAGCTGTTGATTGTAAGCCATAATTACTACCACTAGAAGGCTAACTAGAAGGTTCAGTTCGACATGCAGTAGATCATCGATTATTACGAGTAATCGGAACGGAGTCCGAATACGATAATCGAAAACATACGTAATCGAATACCCCAATAAAATATATCCGGTGAACAGGGGCACCAATTCAAAGGGGCCCAGGTCTTTTCGCCCCCTCCATTCCAAAATATATCTGTGAGGCTG